>JBBPCS010032920.1:0-14875 GCA_037974645.1 Hollardia meadi
CCCCACCATGTACCGAAAATGTACCGAACCGTGATTTCAAAACCAAGGTACATACCGAACTGTGACTTTTGTGTACCGTTACACCCCTAATGTTTACCCATTATTTTATTTAATGGAAATATTTTTTACAATTAATACATTTAATTTAAAAAGATAGTGAAAATCACAGTTTCACAGAACCAAGTATGAATTTAATATTGCGTACAACAGGAAAACTGTTGTTGTAATTTGTATTTGTGGCGTTTCATGTGTATTCGGGCCTTGAGAACTTCAATTATATAGTTATAGTTATTATTATTACATTATTACATTTTATCTGATAAAGTTTAGTAAATATTTGAATTTGTTTTTTTTAAGTGGCTGTAATAGATCATTTTATAATAACATTCTATCAAATGACAATGTGAAAAGGTTCATTCATACCTACAGAAAATTATCACCCAAATCTGCAGCTACCCCCCAGCTTTACAGAGCTCCATAGTGAGTCTGATTGCATTGTTTAGCTGGCCAAACTGCAACCTTTCTGTTTTTAAACACTCTCACCGCTCACACAGTGTCGTTTTGGGCTGCAGCAGGCAGCTGTTTTCAGTGAAAAGCTACTGCTCACTACCTGCTCAGTACCAAACAGTAGACCTATACAGTTAGTGACTAGCTGGTGAACATAGAGGAGCATTCAGCAGCTAAAGGATGTGATATTTCCCTCAGGAGACCCAAACAAAACTAAAAGAGAGTGAATATTGGACTTAACATCCATCAGATGAATAGAATCATGAAATTAATTATAACATTGCTTTCTAACTGCTCTGTGTCAATAAGCAACTGTTTGCTAACAACCCATATCAACTTAAAAGGTGATAAAATGTCAGTGTTGTGTTCAAAACTTGTTTCCACTTCTTTAACAGTTTAGTCGAATAACAGAAACAAAATAACAAGAAACAACAATTAGTAAATAAAGTAGAAAGCAACCACAAACTGACTCAGTCAAAACAATCACAGGCAGGTGAGGCAGATAATGATTAAAAACAATGATCTTGAAGTTACAGAGAGGTTAGCAGGGTTTTATTTTCTCTCTGTTGGAATTTGGTGTTTACAGTCTATAGTGTAAAATTAGGTGTCGGACTTGATCTTTCATTTTGCAATGAAACTCAAACATTAAAAACAGTTGCACATGGCCTCACCAGACAAAGAGTTATAGTCTGACTGCTGCTGTCTGTTCTACCCTCCATCCTGTGTAGACTACCAGGGATGTTCCCATCTGTGACTTCTGGAAGAAGGAGGGTACTCTGACCTGGACCACCAGTGACGATCCTTATCACAGCGACTCTGACTGTGAGGAGCTGGAGCTGCGTTCCTACAAGGTACAGAAGAGGACTGCTGGGCCCCTCCGACTTCTTCACATGACAGAAGCCCTTTTTACACAGAGTTTTCTCAACATTGCCGCAACTAAGACCCTTCTCTACGCCGCCTTTGTTTTTTTTACACTGAACAAGACAACTGCTGCATAACGCCGACCCAGTGTGTGATTTCAGCAAGCTGGCATTCCACAATCAAAAGAGGCGTTTTTCTGCTTCCTGTTAGCTGCTACAGTAACTGTTGCTAGGCTAGCTGCTTTTAAATCTCCCGGTTGTGGGTCACACACATATCATGTCAACAAAATGTCACACCCCCGTCCCGTCCTGCTGCCTCGTCGGCTCACTCCTTTTATACAGATATCAGCGTTGTCACTTCCTCCGCTGAGGTGAAACAACAATTAATCCCCCATTGCGCCTTCATAACTTTTATACAGAACTGCAATCAAGGCGCAACAGTCCCACCTTGAACAGGCAGTGTAAAAGGGGCTTTAGAGAAACGCAAAGGTTATATGAATGAAAATGTTCCGTACTGGCTTGACCTTCAAAAGATTGCACCAGAGGTGACTGCCTACAGGGCATGTTCAAAAATATCAGAAACGCCACATGAAAAGCACTTTGAAAAGACTAAATCTCCATTACAAAAGCACCTACATGGTTGAGTCACATAACTTGAATGCTAATTGGCTGTGTGTGTCAGCTTTAAAGGAAGCCTTACTGACATGACTGTTGTATGTGATTTTTCAAAGCAACACAAGGCAGCTAGCCAACTTCCAAAGGGACCAAACAGCCAGTGCTAAAGTACAGGTGCGTCAGTCATAGCGGTTTTGAGATGACAGCCTCAAGAGTCATGACAGGACATGTAAAACTTTAGGCAAACATCAGTGTGAAGAAAAAGCAGACTGCATTAATAAATGAATTGACAGCTTCACCTCCAATTTGAAGATCAAATGATACACCTAAACACTCATCATCCCACAACTATATACTTTGTACATTGAAACATTTAATTGTACTACAGAAGGCTGTAGTATAGACACATTCACAGTCAATTCCATTTGAATTGAAGCAGCTGGAGATGTGGGTGGCAATTCAGACCACACATCTTGACACACTTATTGTATTGACATTTTTGTGTTTTTTTTGTTGATTTATTTGGGATGATGGGAATCATATTTCTCTGTAATTACTGTATATCCTGCTTTCTGTTCACATGGATGTTTTCCAAGCTGTAACCCAATTGGGTTTGGATGTGTCCAGTATCATCTTCCTTTCTTACTTTGCATACAGCCATTATTTGACACCCTGTTTTTGTCAGAAAATTTAGGAAATACTGTAAAGTAAACTTTAAAGAATATGACAAGCAAATCAACTTGTTTGCAGCACACTCATCCAGTAAAACTACTGCCTCCTCCACACTGGTATAAAATCCTCTCTCTGACTTCAGCTTTGTCCACTGAGGGAGAGCCTCACCGACGTTTATACAGCTTAACTCTTTTCAACTCTCTTAACTCTTCAATCTTGTAATCTCCGGCCAGTGCTCTCACTCTTCTTCTGCTGACGCCTCTGCTCTGCTACCCTCAGGTCAGACGCTGAACGAGGACAACAAAACACCTTCATACCAAATAATGGACAATATTCCCTTTAGCCCTCCACTGATGCCTGATATCAGTTAGCCTGGCTAGACTTACTGTACATGGTCTCACAAAGCAGGCTGGCAGTAATACAATAATAAGTTTAGAGACTTTTGGCTGCAGAAGTTTTGTTTACATGTAGAACTCCAAAGGTATTTATTTAGTTAACTCAGCTCTGCAAGCTATAGTAATATATTCCAGGTAGTAAGGATGTATATGATTGTGTATATATAGACTAAAATTTAAATAGATGTTCTGTTGATAAAAGTAACTGTTTTTTAGACCAAGGTATCTACTGAGCAGGTTAATTAGGCATTGTTGGCCAAATTATGTAATGCTGTTCCTTAATTACGTCAAACATTTCTCTGACATTTATAATTTCTTGTCACTTCTCCAACAAATACACTGATACAGATCAGCTTATTCATAGCTGCTGATTTACCCCTTCCCAAACAACTCTTCTACTGACTTGCTCTGTTCTGACCGCTCTTTGTTCTCTTTCCCATGTTTATTTTAAAGTTCCTGTGTATTGATGCTTGTAAGTGCTTGTAATGATTAAATTAGCCTTATTGACTAAATGGTGAGCACTTAAAAAAATTGGATGAGCTCCATTCAGAATGTCACGCTGAATGAAACATCACTTCATACGTAAGGAGCACAAAACAAGCGAAGTACTGACAGATACAAAATGGTTTGATAAGTGTCCTACACTAGGATGAGTTCATTTGTGTAGATGGCAGAAGAAACCCATAATGGTGCAACTGCTGCAGCCTGTCCAGTATGCTCTACCGGTATTCAGATTTAACGTTTCATATAATGGTTTTGTGCAGCTTTGTAATGACCAAGGAACAAGACCAGCTGCACTCTACAATAATGCAAATGCCAACAGTCTTCATGGTGTTTGAACATGACACAGCAGCGACACAGAGAGCAGAGGCACAGCGGCAGCACTTTGACTGGCTGTTGTCGCACCCATTTCTGTATTTCTGCTGAGTGATAGGTTGTTACATATAAAGGAAAAGTGTCCAAAACTAATCCTTGCTACTGACATACATTTGTTATCGGAACCCCCGTCGAGATTTCAATCAATTTAAAATTTTTACAGCATATAATAATATTTTAGACAATAGTGTGTTTTCAATTTTGGCAACAGTTTGGGGACAACCCTTTCCTGTTAAACAATCGTGCACAAAGCCAGGTACATAAATGATAAATGATTTTCTGAATTTGGCGTGGAAGAACCTGACTGGCCAGTACAGAGCCCTGACCTCAACCTCATCTGAGACCTTTGAACCTCACATCTGAGCCACCCTCATTACCCAAGACACTATTACAGCTGAATTGGGGAAAATCCTTGCAGCCATGTTCCAAAATCTTGTGCAAAGCCTTTTTTCAGAGGAGTGGAGGCTGTCACAGCAGCAGACTAATGCTCATGGTCTAATGTTCAGGCATTGACATACATTTGTCCATGCAGTGTTTAGGTATCCCACTGTATGACAGCTTTGTGATGAGGACTGGTTAGGGGTGGAAGGATCAATGAATACATTGATCCATAAAATCTGGAAAATTACAGAGCTCCCATCCATCAACCGAGTGATTACAGAACATGGGAAAATGAATATAAATCCATAGATAAAAATAAACATAAAACTAGGATTAAAATTAAAATTGGAGTTCTTCTTACACATTTCTTGTTGTACTATTGGGTCCCCTGTGGGATAAAAGAGACAAGACATTAACAGGTTTTAGTAGACATGAACATAAAAACTTGTTTTACTTCCTGAAACCAAATACAAAACCTAATTTACCAGTACTGGGATTTGAACCTGGGACCCTCACATAAAAGTATGTTTTTCTAACAAGTCACTTTTGTAGTATTGTGCTTCTGTATGCCACAGCAGTATTACTTTGTAAGGCTGACCGACAGTGACCTCTATCTGTGTGCTCATTGTAGCGAAACATCCTCTTCCATTCCTACTCTCCCTCTGTCCTTCCTCCATTTTGCCATTTCTGACCATTTTGCTCTGTGTCTGCTTCTCTAGATAAGCCAGCCAAGTCGGTGTCCAGAGATGCTCTTCTTCCTCTGCAGTATGCTAGCTGGTCATCTGAGGGCGCTGTGCTGGACGACCACCGGACTGGACCTTTTACACGCACCTCTGCCAGGTATGTGAACCGAATGTAAAGCTTGCTTTGAAAATATTAACATTTTTATTCGATATCTATAAAAAAGTAAAGTATTGCACTTTCAAAGCAAAGAGCCAGAATAGCTCATAAATTCATGCCACATTAAATCAAAATAAATGCTGATGGTGTTCTTCGAGTCTCTGATATTTATGCTTTACCCTAAGCCATTTGCAGTGGCCTGCTGAATCGCCCACCAGTCATAAATATACAGTATGAAAGCTTGTCACTGAACCAAGAAAGCTCCTGTGCAGAATGCTGTGAGTGGAATAATTGGCTGCATTTTCACGCCTTCCCTGCTGCAGAAGGAGAGTTTGTGGCTCAGATACACTCCCATCTGTGTGACACAGCAAATAAGAAGAAGCAGCACTACGGTGAGCTCAACCTGACATCCCCTCCCAAAAACACACACAGACACACAAAGATCTTGCTGTTCTTTGTGTCTTCAAAAAACTTGTCACCTTGCCTACTGATTCATCCTGTGTTGTAACAAGTCAGCAGAGACTGGAGAAGAAACACAGAGCAGCTCCGCTACTCACGTCACATGCTCGCTTCTTCTTAATAAAAAATCTACCAAAATGACACCCTTTACTAATAATCTGTATAAAATTTCCATCAGTCACACTGGTAAGGGCTTTGTTCTGTTATCCCGACCTGTTTTTTTCTTATTGTATATCTGTCTGTTCTTTTGATTTATGTGTGACTTTGTGCAATATCTCACAGAGAGCTGCTCAGAGGAGGCTGCACACACTGCAGTTAGAACACTAATAGACCTTGGGGTGAGTGACAGCCTTTATTTGTGAGTGTGTGTTTCTACGTCTGTCTGTCTGTCTGCAGAGAATTAAAGCTCGAGTAAGGACCGGAATTTTAGGAGTCGTTCAACTCTCAAAAAGTTCAGTTTTAACATGAGTATGTTCCAATGTGAGCCTGAATCCGATCTAATAATTGGTCAATTGCTGACAGTCTTTTTCAACAATATTCTTGTTTCTTAAGCTCAGCGTGAACGGGAAATTAACCTAATTTTGATGCAACAAGAGAGAAGCTGATCCTGATTCGGGACGGCCATAACCAATCATGTTTGAGGCACAAATGTCAATCTTAAAAGAGAATTCACTGGGCCAAGGACACAAGTGATTTAAAATTGGAAATTAGAAAACTTTATTTACATTTTACATTTTGGTCTTCAAAAAGAAAAATATTGGGGTCAAACCTATAATCCTATTATTGTTGTCTATACACATTTTACATTTACCACTATTATTATTATTATTATATTACTATTACCTCCACCAAAGAGCTTATGTTTTTGTTCAGGTTTGTTTGTTGGTTTGTTCGTCTGTTTGTCAGTACGATTATGGAAAAACGACTCCTCCGAAGACAATCCATTAAATGGTGGAGTGGATCCAAATTAGGGGCGGATACACAAATTATTTCTCACTTAAATTAACGTTTGCAATATAGGGCATTTGGCCTTCGCAAAATAAATGCCTTCAATAAATGCCTTAAACATCTTAAAATCCAGTAGATGGTAGTAAAGTTCAGTAGTGACAAAACCTATCCAATTGTAGAAATATGATGACTTTATATCACAATACACATTGAGCTCTCAAAGAAATTAGTGATTAGGTAGCATTATTAGTATTATTAGACTGCAAATTGACCGCATGTTATGAATGATGACGAACAGGTAGAGACAAGACCAGAAGGAAGCATCTTGAAGACAACAGTAAAAATACAGGGTTCACTGTAGAATTGCTGTCACACACTCATCAGCAGTTTTAACAGCTTTTGACATTGATCAGGTAATATACCCACGCTGACATGCATATGTGTTATGATTATTATGATTTGCATAAATATACACATGGCTTCCACTGATCGATTATAAGATCGCTTCCCGAACAGATTTCACAATCAGCAGATGATTTATTAGTAGTTAAGCTTTTAAAATCACACGCATCACGGAACTGAGTTTGTCATGCATGCAGAAACCGTCTTAAAGTGAGTGTGCGACTAAACATACAAAACATAATCCACCTCACATCACTGTAGAAACAATTGCAGCAGATATGTCAAAATAGGCAATGTCTAAACTCTTTACAGTTTTTTCCAGATTTGTATATCACAGAAGAGTGGACTATTGACCTTGGCGAAGGTCTGTGCTCTTCTAGTGTTTCAAACTGTGTTCAATGTCTTTTGGTTTCTAAAACATTTACAAATTGTGTAAAACACACTTTTAGCACAAATTCAACTGCTGTGCAGGATCACAGAGAAATAAAACATGGCTGGGATCAGTGCAGGGTTTTTTTTTCCTGAAGAAAGACATTTTTGGCACTCGCCAAAAAAGTTTTCATCACCCCCCCAAAGTGAAATCACCAGCGCCAAAATGATGAATGATAAATGCAATTTAAATCCTCTCCAACTGTGTTGACTATCAATTTATCAAACAACTGCTGAGCAAGCAGAAAATTAAATGCTTTTCGGTGATAAATTTTTCACCTAGCCTATATCACCCAGCCCTAACCCAAAGCCCATTCTGAGCCAGGTAAATACCTGCATTGGTGTGTTTTTTTGTTTTGTTTTGTTTTTTTAACAAACATGTACTTTACGTCTTACATTTTCTGCTACTTTTTATACAAAGTCTACACAGCAGAGGAGCCACAGCTTCAGTGTTCTCTCTGTCTCTACTCAGGATATGTTCAGGCACAGTACTGAGTGTAGGTCACCCATATTTTGGCAGCCAACACACAACTGTAGTTACGAGTACTTGCATAAAACATAGTCTCGAAGCATAAAAATAAAGCAGACCATTGAGAGGCCTGTTTGGACAGCTGTATTGATTAAAATAGAAGTTCCACCTGATGCGTGTGAGACAAAGAACTTTATTTGACACTGGTGATGATTATACACACAAAGTATATGATCAACTCATAAAATAATCCTTTGCTGTAACAGATTAAACTACCAAGCAGATATGAGAGATATGACGTGCAGTTTTAAGTAAGTTTTGATGGTAATACTTTAGTGCTAAATAATATTAAGATTTTGAATGCAGGGTAAATGTTTTTGAAGGTTCCCTCAGTGACATTGTTTTCCTGTGGGTTTTGAGGTGACCTGTTATGAAAAACACTCCACTCAGGCTTAATGAAACGAGGATTAAAGGGAAACTTTGACGAGGCCAGATAAAGGTTTAATGTGATGGATTATCAAACTGCAGCAATTTTCAAGTCTGTAGAATGTTTCAAATGGCTTGTCCAGAAGATAGGAATATGAGCATCTATTATTTCCATCCGCCCTGACTCTGCAAAGACCAGCGAGGAATAATAAAGAGCAAACTGGACGATTGGAACCAACTTAAAATGAAGAACCGGAGAGTCAGAGAAATGGAGAAATAACTCTGACGCAGTCTTTTTAATCTACAACTATATAAATCAAATTCCCTGCTCTCACAATTTACCACACAGCCTTTCAGCTCAATAAAGTAGACTGTCTGCACCCATCAGTTTCCTCTGTCAGTCTGTGGGTTGGGAATCGCTGCCTTTTTATAGAGCATCGTTGACCTATATATATGCAAAGATCTCATGAGGCATTTATTAACTTTCTTATCAAGGTTATCAGTCAGAAATGGGTGTTGGCTAATTCTACTCCCTCATGTCAAGATGCTTTGATTTATTAAGATCTACAGATCGAATCAGAAGGAAAATGTGCTTCTAGTGTTTGTGCAACTGTAAGACAAAAGGAAAGACGGCACCGTTCGGCTCTCTCATTTCGGCCCAGTATTTCAGACCTTGCTGAGTGAATAAGGTGGTTCAGTGTGATTTATGTTAAATCTTCAGCTCTGTTTTTTCTTTTTCATTTCTAAAGAGTTTTTGTTTTGAAAAGTCTTATGTTTTTTCTTTATTACTGTAGTGTTTTGGGGGTTTTTTTTGGCCTAGAGCAAAACAAACACACACCACTAAAGATAAGAAAGGCTTGGCGTTCACAATCTTCAAATTGAGGTTACTGGATAAAAAGCATTGCGGTTTGCAAGTCTCCTGACAAGCGCTGTGTTTATGTTCACTTCAGGTCGTTTCGGAGGAGCATCAGAAACGAGGCGGTGTCTTCCTGAGTGTCACTCCTTTGTTCCAGTTGTCAGAAAACAGGCAGAAACTGACCCACTTCATCTCACAGTACCTCTACAATTAATGTGTTAAACTCGTGGCTTTGACTTGGCTTTTTTTTTGTTGACCTCGTCCTCTGTTAGTGAAGCTCGTTTTAAGTGTTAAAAAAAAAAGATGCACGCTGAGCCAGAAAGCTTGAGCCTTTAGGTTAATTGCATTTAGATTTTTTCAGTGATGAGACATTGATTTTAAGTTTATCTTTATTGATAGCATTAGCATAAAACCACAGGAGATAGGGAGATTATGAAGTTCCTGTAATCAGTAGTGAGGACTTGTGTTTGTGTTTCTACCATGTTTACATTATAATGAAGGTCGCAGACGTTTTGTTTGTAATGTGAACATTAAGCTCAGTTCTGCTTTTTATTTCTAGTTTTTCACAAGTTGACCAGCCAATGCAATAAACTAAGCCCATGTTCATACTGGCAATAAATTCATTAACTCAGTATATATCAATTGAGTATAGTGCTGTCACAATATCAGATTTTCACTATACGATTGTCGTGGCCAAATGAATAGTGAAAAGACAACCAGATGCACTGATAAACTAAAGATCCAACATCTGCACTGGATTATTTACACATCATCGTATGTGTATTATCAGCACAATATCAATATTTATTTTATCACAATTATTGTCAGTATAGGTGTTTCGTGACACCCCTAATTGAATACATTGAATCCTTTCCCTCAATAAAGGTTTACAGTAGTATATTATTCTTTTTTCTTCCAAACAGCTCATCACTCTGACCTGGATGTAGATCCTCATGTTCTGACTCAGACCTCAGGAGAGTCTGCTTGACACAGAGGCGCAGACAAATCGATGCCTGATACAAACTTTGGGAGGTGTTAATATTTTGGAGATTATTGTCACGACTCAGTGTGACTGTGTTTTTTTTCCCTTTAACTTGACCAGAAAACAAAGGTGCAGTTGATCAGCTATCATCGACCATGAAACTCTACTGCCACCCAGTGTTGAACTGAGTGTACTGTTACAACCTCTATTAACTGGGTCTCAAATCCAAACTACACACCGATTCTAAGCAGGTTTAGAGAAGAAAAGTGGAATTGAGTACAATTTTAAAAAATCTTGATTTTTGAGTGTGCTGTTGATGTACGCTATTCTCCCACAATGCACTGCGCAGAGGAAATGAGCTGCTCACACCTTCAAAAACTAAAACTAATTGTTGATGATGGTGAAACGGCTCCAGAATCAGACGCAAAAATATAATTGTTAAAACTTTGGAAAACGTTTTTTCATCTCCTGGCACTATAAACAAGTATATTGATTTTTCATACAAATGCAAAAACCGTATACTATAAAGATTTGTCTATACTACTACATACTGTACATAGGTTCTACTTAGTATGATGTTTGGACACAGCTTAAGATCACATCTAGCTAAAAGTCATGCAGCCTAATAGAGTAAATAAAAACTGAACATTATAACCTTTATGAAATTTATCACACATTAAGTGATTCGATGGTTAAATATAATTACCAGGTACAACAAGGCACCTCATCATGCTAATGTAAAATGTTAATGTGTCCATTTTCTTTTTGGATTTCTCTAAAACTGTCCCTGTCAGTGGAAGAATTTAACTTTAGTGATTACATGAATCTAAGCCAAGATGAAAGTAATTATGAAGAATTTTCTCCCAGGCAATCTAAGAGACACATTCTGGAGACGGCGCATTTTTTAATTCAATTCAATTCTGTCTGTTACTGGAAATCTGCTGATGGAGAAAGTGGCTGTTTGAACCGTCTTAAGTTAGTAGAAGAATTATCAATTTATCATCCTGGAGGTTAGACATAATTAGAAATACTTTAGATTTATTTTACATATGAAAAAAAAGGATATTCACAGATTCTGCTCTACAGCATGAGTGGGTGACTGATGACACACAAAAGGTCAAGCTGCAAAAACACCACATAATTATACTGTTTCATGAAATAAGAATACCATGTTTTCCTTCCTCTCAGTCCCCATTTAATCATGAATAAAACATTTATCATGAAACACATTTTTTACACATTTCTGGAGATTCTATTAGAAACAAAAATCAATTGAACTGTTTGGACTTTGTGTGCAGCAGTCTGTCAGAAGTGTTAAACAGCTGGCATTCACTCATGGATTGTTGTTGTCTTCTGCAGATTGTCTCAGGGATTAGACCACTTTGTTGATTATAGAGCCTAATTGCTCTATCTGGCACTCCACCACATCTCCTTTCTGAAAAGAAATAAAAAAGTTAAAATACACCTTTACTCCTTTTAAATAGAACCACTCCCTCTGTATCTATTAAAATACTGAGTTACAGATTACACCCTTTAACCGCCATAGAATACATGCAGCCATTGAGTTTAATACTTTCGATAAAGTGAAGGTAAAGCTGGAGTTAATGTGCGGCTACAGACACAAAAACTTGTGCAGGCTGGCTCTACTTTTTTTTTCTTTTTTTTTTGTCGGTTGCACCTGTGAAATTACCTTGAGAAAGATGGGTGGCTTTCTGAAGACACCCACACCAGGAGGAGTGCCTGTGAGGAACACATCACCTGGAGCCAATGTGACAAACCTGACAGGAGAGGAAAACACACAATACAGGCCCACATTCAGGAGCAGGAGAGAACATGTGTTGAAGAGTAGCATCAAAATTACCATGGCTCGCTATTGACTGTGGAAAATGAGTTGTTTTTTTTTATCATGGTCATGCAATGTAATTTTTATGCTCATTTGGACGAGGCAAGGGCAGGAAAAACAACTTCCCCAACATACAGATCATGTGAAAGGTACTGTGGGTCGCCATTACAAGAGAAGGTATCATCAGCAGCAGTAAGTCAGGCGCGTGACAGAGATGCTTCTCCGTCCAAGAGTCTCAGATCAGATAATACTCCAGTTGGTCAGGGTGCTTCAGGGCAAAAGGCACCTTAGATGAAGCATGTAATTTCAGCTTTGAGTCCGTGATGAACGGAGGCCTTCTGCTGGCACAGTGCTCCTTTTGTGGATTAACTTCAGACGCACTTTGATTTGCATAATTTCTTAAATGGAAACTGCACTCTCAGCTTGAGTTACTGAAGCAGATCATCTAGAGTTTTCTATATATTATGAACGCCTCTGTGAAGCAAAGACATCGTCATCATGAGCAGAAAAAGTGAGCAGAGTGGACGTACTTTGAGACCCAGGCAACCAGCGCCTCGGTCTTGAAGATCATCTGATCAGTGTTGCTGCTCTGGACGGTGTCGCCATTAACCAGGCAGCGGACGTCCAGGTTGTGAGGATCTGGAGGTTGGAATGATAAAGGGTATTTCCAGGTTTTGAAAAGTCTTAAAAACCATTTCAGTTCCATTTTTTAAAAAAGGCCTTGAATTTGATTTTTTTTTCTTATTAGTAAGAGTTATAATCTGTCAGGAGACTTTAATAAACAATAAGTGAGACTGTTGCAAGAGAGGTCAGCACCATCAGACCTGTAGCAAACACTGTCACTACTGTTGGCTAAAGGAAACTCATTGTCTGGGTGAGGGTCAGTTTCAGCAAAAACATAAATGAACTTAATTTAAGAATTTTTTCATTGCTTAATCCATTAATCAATTTTCTGCCTCTTATCTGTGTTCATGTCATGTTAATTGGATTATATTACAAGGAAATATTGTCAGGTATAGCTGGGAAGTCATAAAAAAAGGATATACATGTCAATACCTTCATGTGTGTAACAAATTTTGAACTTAATTATACTTGTATTCCCTACCGGGTTACTTTCATTCTTTGAAAAATTGTGACCAAGAAATTCATTTTTTGTGGTAAAAAGTCTCAACACTCGCTCACTGCAGAAAATATTCAATAGTAACCTAAAAGTAGCCTTTATTATTTTAACAAACTTAGCTAGTTGATTAACACTTTGATACTAATAGTGCTGAATATTTTTTTCAAATTTAACAGTGCTTGGATTAATCCTACAGTATCAATTAACTTGTATGTTTGTTTACATGCTACATAGGACAAATATGGAACGATACTTACAGAAGCTTGCTGGTAGTTCAACTACATTCATATTTACATAGTAATTCAAGTAGTTAAATCCTTATTTTCTATTTTTTTTGTAGTTAACTACTGAAACTACAAACATGTTTGTGCCATAAAAATAAAGGAATGATATTTTATTGTACCATTGCTTCTCTACTGTAACTGACCCTCCATTCAGCCCGGACGGGTGTACTATGAAGCAAGTTCAACATAGCCAGGCTTTCTTTGTGTGAGCTGGTTCAACAAAACCTAAAGCCCCAGTCAGAGAAAAGCCCTGCGATCCAATCCCCATACTACCATACGATTTAGCATGCCAGAAGAAGATTTTGTACTGTATGTCCCATTGCATAGTATGCCAAAAATACCAGGATGTTCTACTACATCCGGTCCCATTTTGCAGTATGCAAACCAGCATGCTTTTCTGGCCGTTTTGACCCACAGACAGATGACAGCTCATTCAAATAAATACTGCATATTTTTTGTTATTATAATTTTTGATTATGTTATGTTATGATGAAGTAGTATGTCCCAATTGTATGCATACTGCACGCAACAGTTCATACTAAAAGTTAAAAGAAAAATTATGCGATTTGGAACGCAGCAAATGAGTATAACGACGGTGGTTATCAACTTTCCTTGTGAACTCAGGCTTTCTGTTTCAAGCTCTGTGCACGTTGCCATAAAAGGGGCATTATTTGACTCTGCTGCTAATTCAGTCAAGAGGAAGAGTTCGTCATGATGGAGAGCTATTAAGAATATAAAAAAGCAGCCAAAAAAGTGTGTTAATGCTTAATGTATTTATTTTACCACTAAATGCACTCTTATCTCTACAGATTTATATCTAATGTGACAACTGCACATTGTAGAGCTCTTAAACTTTAAACTTGATTCAGCATATTTAAACATTATACTGTACTTCGGTCTCATAATGAAGGATGTGTGGAAACCAATCAAGTGTTTGGTCAAATCAAAGTAAAATTAATTTTATTGATTGAATTTTGTCTGTGTTAAATACCAATAGAATAATCAATTTTCTTATCATTGTTCTATTAGCTACAATACCAGCAGTGTAAAACAGCAAAACAGAACTGAGCATAAAAACATCAAGTGGTCAATAGCTGCTGTGGCTTCATCATTCCTTCAGTGTATATTACCTGAAGCAAACAATTGCTTTCTGCTCCACCATCTGAATGCATGGATGTTACCATGGCAACAGACCACAAGGCGATGCTTATTGATGCTTGTATGTAGGCCTGCTGTTCTTTTAATGTACGGCTCGGCAAGCTTGTATATAACATATTCCTTCAGCTGAGAATCTGTTAGAGCAGAATCAGTGAAAGAGCAGCACTTTTTATAGCCAATTTAAATCCAAAAATCTGAACATTCAGATGTTCAGCGTAAGTGACCTCGCTGAAGTTAAAAGAAAGCCACCTTTGTGACACTGAAAACCCTTTAACCTGGCACATTAATCTCACTTCATAGTACACCCCTCTGGCCCTTAAACAGTTGTTTATTATGACTTTTCAGAGCCTGAA
>JBBPCS010032969.1:0-22063 GCA_037974645.1 Hollardia meadi
TACCTGACATGCAGTCATTGTTATCTTAGATATAGCTTGTCTGTTTACTCTGATTACACATGGACAGTGTAAAAATGACCGTCAAAAGGCGACTGCAACACACACACACACATGCCGTACGCACAGCACACGTTTTATACTTCACAAAACCAACTGCTCCGTTATCATCCGCATTGACGACGAAATAGAAATGGCTCCATACCGTCGACTTTCCTGCATGGTTTTCGGCAGTTTTAAACTTTCCTGATGACAAGTTTTGTTTGACGTCCTCTATTCTTCCTAGTTTAGGCTGAATATTTGCCGCGGTCTGCCTGAATGTAACAAATAGCCTGTGTTGCGTTCATGCATTGTCACATAAATAACAGATTCCAGCACTGAATAGGCCGCAGCACAACACAGCAGCATGTCAGGTAGCCCGAACCCAAACATGACGTCTAAATTCTTGATAACAGAACAGAACAGGTCGTGAATAGTGATAAATAAGCAGTATATGAGAACATTTAGGTGTGAGAGCACAGGCAAACATAAATTTCAGGACTTAGCATCGGAAACAAGCTAATGTTAGCCCGCCTGCAACATCACAGTAACATGAGATATGCGCTACAGACTATACTGTAAACATTATATTTGTGGTGATTTTTTTTTCGAACACCAAATAAAACATAAAGCAGGGGTAATTACCTGTCAAGCAAAAATGTGGCTACATTGGACCTCGCAGAACCCGTCGCTCCCTCCACCTCTGAAAAGCCACTCTGATATTGACCCTAGTTCTATCTCTTGCTCGGTCTAATCCCCTTTTTTGTATGCTTTTCCTCCGCTGTCTTCCTCTGTTTTCTCGCCTTAGAGGTGTATACTGTTGTTGGCAAAATGAGGGATGGGCAGTTTTTTCTTTGCAGGTGGTTGTTCTGCCATTGCTCCTGAATCCACTACCAGCGCCCGTTCAGGAAGTTCTCTGCTGAGGTTCCAGGCCAGAGAGGGGTCTGCCCATGTGCATGAGCAGTGATTGACACTCGGTCCAACACTCCTCCTGGCAGTTATTGGTTCTCTGCGATTGGGCTGGAATGATTCTTGCAAATGGCATTAGGACCACTAGGCAGCGCCAGACTTTCTTTTTTTAGATTTTCTTTCTAAGAATACCTGTCTCATGTAATACTGTCAGGACATTGTGACAGTTTTAGCAAATATGCCAAAACGTTATTTTATATGACATGGAAGAAGTTCAAGATTGGTAATGACTGGATCAGGGTAACAATGAAAATATGGTCATTAGTTAGAAAAAAATTCAAACTGTCAAGCTCCATTTGTAGGGCTACTAAAATAGCAAGAAACCCAGACTTCTTACCTTCCATGATGGACGCAGGTTATAACAATTGGACAAACAGGGGGTTAATATTCATTGCACAAGTGTTGATGGACAAACCATGAAGTCATTCGAACAACTCAGGCGGGAATTCAATCTGCCAGCTCAAGACTTTTACAAATTGCTACAACTAAGACATTACCTTCAGAAACATACAGAATGGGAGAATATTTGTAACACGCCATCCAAATTAGAGGAACTTTTGATGTCATTTACAGGGGAAGAAACAAAAAAGGGAGTTATATCAAAAATTTATGAAGCAATACAACATGAATCTAATGATAACAGTATGGATGTCTAAGAAAGATGGGAATTGGAAACATTATCATAAGAGATGAACAATGGGAGGAAACATTTAAAGCAAGGCATAAACTAACTAATAGTTTGTCATGGTGGGAATTTGACTGGAAGGTGAAAATGCATTTTTTTAACACCCCATCTATCACCTCAAAATACAATAATACGTCTGATCTATGTTGGAGGGGATGCGGATCAGTGGGGGACTTCACACATATATTCTGGGATTGCCCAAGGCTCCTGGATTTTTGCAACTTTGCTTTAGATCTTGAACTTTATATACTGGGGATACTCCCTGATAACATGACGGACAGGGATTTGATTTCTTTATTGAGAACTTTTAATAGCAAAGAAAACGATAACAGTTTCCTGGTTGAGGCGGCAGCCCCCCAACATATCGCAATGGAGAGACAGGGTAAAAAAGGTCTTTATCATGGAGAAAGTCACAGCAAGATTACAGCTGAAAACAGGCAGGTTTATTGAAAGATGGACACCTTTAATACGGGTAATGCCGGATCTGTAGTCACCTCTTTTTTTTTTCTTTTTTTTTCCTCTCTATGTTCTTGCGTGTATTCATTTCATTGTTTTTATTTTTTATTTGTATTTTTTACTACAGGTACACTTGTTATTTTTATTTAGTTATTCCTCAGGGATAAGCCATGAAGTATGTTTAGTGAATACTGTATTGTATGAATACTATATTGTATTTGTATGTCAAGGGTGCTACAGGCTTATGTACCTGGGAAGTTATTACTGCCGACGCAGAAGAATAATTTCATAACAATACTCAGGACGGACATGAAAAGAATATGAGCTAAAAACAAGTATAAGTGTATATGCATCTACATGTTGTGTGTTCTTTGTGTTATATGTGTGGAAGAAAAAATGAGTTCCAAAAAACAAAAAGCATAGCTAGCACTATCTTCTAGGCTCAGAGATGAATAAGCCTCCTGCGCTTTTCCCGTAAGGACGTACTGGAGCATAAGAGCACCATCTGCATCAGACCAGCCCCTTGCCCTGGAAACACGCTCGAACACTACAAAGAAAGAATCTGGATCCTTCTCATTAAACAGTAGCACCAACCGCAAATTACCAATATCAAAGGGACGCACACCAGGCCCAGGTGACTGCCCAGCCGGATCCTCCCCAGAACCCCGTGCTGTGAGAGAGCCGATATCCCTCTAACCTGGCCTTCTCTGTCTGCTGTCTGATTGTCTCAACCTCAATCTGCTTTCTCACCTCTAACTCATGTCTCTTATTCTCATACTCCATTTGCAACACAAGGAGCTCTCTCTGTTGCTCAAATGTCCCTTGGTCTGGATCTGTACTGCCGGACTCATGGACACCGAAGGAGGTACTTGCACGTCCGACTTAATCACCCCTATTTCAACTAACTTTGATTTAACCACCCCTTTAATACCATCTTTAAGGTGTTTATCCCCCATGGTTACTTCATAATATTCTGTGAGTTTTATTTAGCTGTTCTTTTGTGAACTTTTCTAATGCCTCCTCCAACGGAGAAGCAACAAATGCCTCAATATCTGCCATGTCTGCCTACAAACAAAACCCAGCTACGCCAATGTCTATGCCCCAGCAGGCTGCCCGAGGCAGTGAAGCCTCTCTGTGCGCACCGAGACCAGTCAGTTCGGAGTCTCCCCGCTATCTACGAACATGACCCAACTATGTAACTCCCTCCCTAGTCTTCAGGGAATTCAACGGCGGGTACTCATGTACTGGTGATCGATCGCAGGGGTAAGCGACTAGTTACTGGCAACCACCTGCAAAGCCATGAACATGCTCCCGAGACAAAATCTCTAACCGCCCTCACCCCACACTACCCCTATACGCTCAACGCGCCCAAAGGGGAATGTCACTACAACCTACAAGGGGAAAACTCTGCACCATAGAATGAGGCCAATGCACACGAGGACCAACACCTGTCAACTTGGTCCACCCACTGTGACACAGACACCGGAAACTGGGATTAACACTCTCCCCCTATCAGCTCCAGGTAAATAAACAAACAAACAAACCTACAATTTATCAAACCTATACGTAAATCTCCACATAACCAAAACAACTTACCCTGTACAGACAGCCAAAACTGCACTGCGGCCTTTCCCGCAGTCACAGCATGTGCTCCTGCCTGAGCACACACTATTACTGCTACAGTAAACAAAGTGACAAAGAAACCACTGCGCCTACAGCGCTACACCGCAACTTTACGCACGTGCACCCCAAATGGCACAGCGGACCAAATCCCAAAACCTGACCTGAACAGAAAACCCATACAGTCCGGCCGCAATACTAAGAAAACTCAAATACTCCTAAACCAAGTTAACTAAACTACAAAGGCACAAAACAAATTCCATCCTACTCAAAACAAGAACAAAGCACAGCACTCAACTAATAAAACGTCAGAGAGCTACAAAACACACTTGAACCAAATCTACTCAACGGGCTTAACGGAAACAAAAACAACCAATGAGCCCCCATTTGTCATAACCTGGCCTATAGGAAATGACAAAAAAACGGGAAGGACGAGAGTAAATGCGCGAAAATAAAGATATTTATTACAATAAATGATAATCAAACGAAATTACAAAACTACAAAGATGGGGTGTGTTGATAATAATAATAATAATACATTTTATTTATATAGCGCTTTTCTAGGTACTCAAAGATGCTTGATGATTGATCAGTATTGTCAGTAGTGTGCATGTGGGTGTGTGAGAAATGTGGTGTGAGGTGTTGTAGTGTGAAAAGCAAATACAAACAAACATAAGCGTGGATGCTGTTGCTGGCGGGGTCTGAGCGAGAGCAAGTAACCCCGGAAATCGGGTTACTCGGGTATATCCGGTGGAGCACCGGGCCCAGGTGCTCCAACTCCAACACAGATCACGTCACAGATCATGTCACCGACCACATCACCGCTCGGCTCGCCATGCACCTCAGAGAACAGAACAAGTTATTAAATATCAGGTATAAAGGAGTCGTCACAAACAGCAATTACTGTATGTGTCCAAGCCAAATTTCATTCTGGACAATAAAGTCTATCTTACCTTTCTGTAGCAAGTAAGCAAGTGGCAGGTCAGTTTGCCTTTAAAGGTTGTTGCCACATCAAGAAGGAAAGTCACCTGGGGTTAGTGAGAAGGGCCAAAAACCCTTCCCAGAGATGGCTCACTGGCTTGGGAGGAAGCGATGGGGGCAAGGGTAGCCTAACATGACCCGCCACCATGGTCATCACCTGCAAGTCTTGGCTGACCGAAGTCGGCGTAGCACTTCTGAGGACATGTTGTCATCATCTTCAGGAGGTGAAGCCTTCATCTCAGCAGGAGTGATGAAAGGTGGCAGTGTTGGTCTTATGGGAGCAGGGGTCTCGACGATGATTTCCAACTTCAGCTTGCTCTTGTTGCAGTGCGGACTCAAGTGGAAGTGGCGAAAAAGCGGCAGTCTCACCAGAGGAAGCGGCGACACTCCATGCAGACTGGTGGCTTGGTGTGCTCATGGCTAAGGCACTTGAAGCAGAAAGCCTATTGGTCCATCTCAGTTATAAGGCCGGACACACGCAAGGTTCTTGAAGTGGTGACTCCATCTATGGAGAAAGGAACAATCAGTGGGCAAACTCACCGATCGCTGAAAAGAAAAAGGATAGTTGACTCCACCATATATTCCACATATTCAAGGAGGCTTGTCCTGATTGGCCAACTACATTCAGTTTAATGTCTGTAGGAGAGCATCACCCGTAGAGTCCAGTAGAGGGTGGAGTCTGTGTGAGATACCATATTTTTCACCTGTTCCTAAGTCATAAACACAAGAGAAAAAAACATTTCAATCAGACTTAAAAAATGGATCTCCAGAATTTTTGTCTCACTTGCCTCTCAGGGCTTCCTTAGGGATCAGAGGCCAATGAAAACTTTGAAACAGAAATTACAATGTTACACAGAAGACAAAAGGACTTTGATATAAAATTCCAAGACACATTGTACATCAATAGCATTTACCTCCTTCTATAACCAACCAGAACTTTTTAAACAGGACTGTCTGCACCCAAACACTCAGGATCACGGGTGTTATCAATGAACATTTGACTGGCCCTACACTCCTGCAAAGCATACACAGTATGATGTTCTGAATCTCCTCCCTTTTGCCACCCTGCCTTGAAATCAGGTAATGCAATTAACGTAAAAATTGCAGTAATAATAATAGACCAAAGTACAAAGTAAAAAAAACAGATCTCCTAAATGTTGCTGTTTTATATAAGGAAATTTTCAACTGCAAGTCTCTATCTTTTGACAATTACTTGAGCTTTGAATACTTAGGTCTTGTCATTACATTAGTATCTCCTGTTATCCTTCTTATTACTGAAACATGGTTTTCTGGAAGAATTTGGTGACCTTTTATCCAAAATCACAATTGATTTTGACAATATTATCATTTCAGGTGATTTCAATATTCATGCTGATAACTGCAAAAACTAGGATACAATACAATTCATCAGTTTATTAGAATCATTTGATTTCCAACATGTCACTGGGTCCACCCATATAAAGGGTCACACAATTGATCTTGTTTTCTCCAAAGGTGTTAACAGCTGTTTTAGATGTTGCAATTTCAGACCACTATACTGTATTTTTTTAATGTAATTTGCTCCTTTGAACAGAAGAATAGTACTAGACTCCTAAACAAATGTTACATTAACACTAATACAGCTAATACATTTATTGAGGAATTTTCAAAGTGCACTTTACCAACATTGCCATCATGTGATGCCATGGTAGAGATTTTCTCCAATGTTATCTCTCAGATCATTAACCATGTTGCCCCAGTTAAAACTATAAAGATACAAGCACCTTGGAGAAACTGTGAAAGTGTAAGGTTGGCAAAAAGAGAGAGAGACATATGTAAAAGAGACACGAAAAGGCAATACAAAAGCACACAAGTACAAACCGCACATGAAAGGCTGTATAAAAGAAATTTACAAATCAATCAAATGGTAAAACCAAATGGTAAAACCAGTGCATTTATTTAAATAGGTTTAAAATGGGTTTAAATCAGGTAGTTGCACAACCTAGTTGTACACAAAGTGACTAGTTGTCAGGTGAAAAGGCAAGCCAATAGAAGTGAGTCTTGAGACAAGATTTAAAAGCAGAAACAGTGTCGGCAGATCTAATACTAAAAGGAATTTTGTTCCAT
Organism: Hollardia meadi; assembly: GCA_037974645.1. Classification (NCBI taxonomy): domain Eukaryota; kingdom Metazoa; phylum Chordata; class Actinopteri; order Tetraodontiformes; family Triacanthodidae; genus Hollardia; species Hollardia meadi. The sequence goes on from JBBPCS010032969.1 coordinate 6,854, forward strand.
AGCTGAGGTTCCAGTACAGTAAACGCTCGATCACCCTTTGTCTTTAGCCTGGACTCTGGAACAGCTAGCAGGCCTAACCCTGCAGATCTGAGAGGCCTCTTTGGGCAGTAAAGGGTTAGGAGTTCACTGATGTACTCTGGTGCCTGGCCGTGTAAAGCTTTGTAGGTGATGGGCAATATTTTGAAATGAATTCTAAAAGAAACGGGTAACCAGTGTAAAGCTGCTAAAACTGGGGTGATGTGAGAATAGCGTCTTGTCCTTGTCAAAAGTCTGGTTCTGAACAATCTGAAGTTGGGCTACATCCCGGGAACTGAGGATGGTGAAGAAGGCGTTGCAGTAATCGAGGTGTGCAGAAATAAAAGCATGAATAATTTTTTTCTGTAATGCTAAAGGAAAGCATTGGTCTCATCCTGGAGATATTCCTGAATTGGTAGTAGCATGATTGAACCAGTTTTTTTGTGTTTTGTCCAAAGTTTAGGTCGCTTTTGAAAATTACACCCAGGTTCTTGGCGGTGGTCATGATATTTGGGATGAGGGGACCGAGCAGTGGCTGGACTTGATTGTGGAGGTGTTCAGGACCGATGATAAGGACCTCTGTTTTGTCTGTGTTTAGTTGCAGAAAGTTTTGTGACATCCAGTCCCTCACATCAGTTATGCAGCTCTGTAATCTGACCAGCTTGTTGCACTCTGGGGGTATAATGGAAAGATATAACTGTGTATCGTCTGCATAACAGTGAAATGCGATATTGTGATGACGAATAATGTAACCTAATGGGATCATATACAGAGAAAACAGAATTGGTTCAAGAATTGATCCTTGTGGTATGCCACATGTTGTCTGTACTGTTGAAGAGATGAATGAGTCAACTGCGCCATAAAATTTTCTGTTTGACAGATAAGAGAACCATTCCAGGGCTATTCCACAAATTCCCACCCATTTCAGTCTTTTTATGAACGCTGCGCTCAGGTCAAGCAGCACCAGTACACAGCAGTGCCCAGAGTCTGCAACCATTAATAAATAATTTGTAACCCTTAGGAGAGCTGTTTCAGTGCTGTGTAGTTTGCGAAAACCAGATTGGAATTTCTCAAAAATATTGTTTTTGTTAATTGCTTCCAGAAGTTGTTCTAAAACTAGGTTCTCGATAATTTTGGAAATGTAAGGCAATTTTGAGATTGGTCTAAAATTATTTAAAACTGATGGATCAAGGCCTGGTCCTTTTAGCAGTGGCTGAATACAGGCTTTTTTAAAGTAATCTGGGACACATCCAGAGCAAAGAGAACAGTTTAGGATTTGGAGGAGACTAGGTCCTATTTCCCCCATTACTTCTTTGAACAGATTGGCTGGAATGATGTCCAGATGACTAGATGAGGGTTTCATGTGGGACACAGTGTCAATGAGAGTTTTCATATGAACTGGATGGAAGCTATCTATCAAATGAGGACATGGACAAGGAAGAGGAAGAAGCATGGGAGAAGGTGGAGGGGTGATATTTGCTCTAATTTGATAAAAATCTGGGATTGTGCTGATTGGTAGTTATTAGCTCTGCGAAATATTTATCTCTTGCCTGTTTTACTTTTTGGTTGTAGGTGGCCAGTTGATCTTTCATTTGTTGGTAATCGACTTGGAGTTTTCTTGATTTCTTCAGTCCTGCATTTGCGTTCTATTCTCCTGCATGCTTTTTAAGGTTTCGAAAGTCCACATTTATCCGGGGAGAAGGATTTACCACTTTTTTTTGTTTTAGTTGTAAGTGTCCAGTGTAGTTACACAAATTTGATTAAACTTTTCTAGCTGCTTGTTAATATCTGGATTATGAGTCAAGTTGTGTTTTTCCTTATTAAATATGAAACAGAACTCATCTGCTGTACGTTCAGCAACTACCCGAAACTGAGTGGTACGTTTACAAGGCTTTGGTACAGCCTGTAGCAAGGTATCAAATAAAATGCACTTGTTGTTAGAGATGGCGAGGTTCATCATAGACACATTATTTAAGTCCAAACCGAGCGTAAACACCAAGTCTAAAGTATGACCGCGGCTATGAGTTGGGCCAGAGACATGTTGAACCAGATTAAAGAACTCTGTAACATGTAAAAACTCGGCTGCAATAGAATTTGTAGTGTCGTCTATGTGTAGGTTAAAGTGTGTCCCCAGAAATTTTCAGCATCAACAATTCAAAGCTAGAGAAGGTGTTTACAGTAATGGAGCTGTATTTGTGATGATTTTTAAAAACAACAGCAAGGCCTCCACCAGGGCCAGTAACCCGGGGAGTGCTGAAACACTCATAGTTTGGGGGACACAGTTCATTCAGTTGACTATGGTCACCCACCTTCAACCAAGTTTCTGTCAAAAATAAAAAATCCAGAACCAGTAGTAAAATCATTTAAGATGAAAGTCTTGTTTGTTAGTGACCTTACATTTAACAAAGCAAACTTAACATTGAGGGTTCTCAATGGATCAGCCCTAGGTTGGCATAATCTTGGGTACTTAAGGTTTTGGTGGTTAACAGCCCTTGTCTTTCTTTGAAAGCACCTTGACCTGGTCACAGTGGGAATCCCTTGAGGAGAGTGCCTAATTTCCGATACAGCCTGCCCACATGGGGGAGCCAGTGAGTCTGAAGGTTTGTTTGTTTGTTTACTATTCAATCTGGAGGTGATCCCAACAGGAATGCTGGAGGCTGTTAGTGAGTGTGTGTTCCTTTTAAGCCGGTGGGTGGAGCTTGTGAGCAGAATGGATAGAGCGAGTGGCAGTGAGGAAGAGCTCCGTTCAATGACTGGTAGTGTGTCCAGGTGTGCTGCAGGACTGATTTGTTGTCATGTGCGTGGGGCGGTGGAGACAGCGTGGAGGATGTTTGCAGCTAGTGTGCGGGTGCCCTGTGGACTGGGGTGGATGCCATCTCTGTTAAAAAAGGACGCACGCTCCCAAAAGAGATTAAAATTATCAATAAAAACAAAGTTGTGGGAGGAGCAGACGGACTGAAGCCAAGTTTTGAGACTGAGCAGCCTGCTAAAACGCCCTACACCGCGAAGGAGGGATGAAGTCGGTCCAGAGATAAAAAACGATTCTTTGCAGTCCTCAAGTAGCTTAAAAAGACTGTTAAAATCATGTTTTAAAACCTCGGACTGTTGTTTAGCGTGTCGTTGGTGCCGACGTGGATGACAACATTTCTGGTGTGTGGATGTTTACTGAGGAGAGACGGAATGTGTTGAACTATAACCAGAACATTGGCACCGGGGAAGCAGTATGTTGCAGCCGTTTTGGAATTAATATTCCTGACTATGGAGTCACCGATAATCAGTGAAGCAGGAGGAGAAGGGGGCTTGGCGGTCTGACCCGGAGAGGCGGTTACAGGGCGAGCGGTGGACTGTTTGCGGTTGCCGTTGCATGCCGTTGAGAACGACGCTCGGTAGGTGGGACAGACAGCTTGGAGCCAGCTGTGGAGAGTGGCACCGGCGATATGTAACCATCAGACTCCGGAGACGAAGAGCTGCAGTTGCCGGCGAGTGGGGGGAAATCCTGCTTGTCCAGGATAGAATATTTGTTGCTCACCTGGACAGCCTGAGGTGGAGTGGAATGACGGGGGCTTCAGACCATGTTTACTCTTACGGGCAACAGTCCACTGCTCCTTGTGGCTAGGAGTAAAGCTAACCGGGGCCTTGGGCTTAGCTCCCAGCTGGGTCCAGTGGTCTGTAGCCTGGGCAGCGGCGCCAGTGCCATCCAACCATGGGACAGTCGAGTCCAGTTCTCCGGAGGTTGAGGTGGTGCTTAGCTGTGGGGCTTACAGTAACCATATGCCAAAACATGTAGACATTAATGCATTAACAATCATTATCATCACACTCATCATCACCGTCTAATCAATATCCTGCACCTTGGCCTGTTTGGGGTCCAGCTGACCCGCTGGTCTAAAGTAATTCAAAAAATTTAATTGTCTTTCCGACATTTTAGTTCCTCCTTGTTGCTGAGGTTGTAACGCTAACACCAGCTCATGTGACCTCCACAAAACTTCACAGGCTTCAGGCGTCATGCATTACCAAGTGATTGACGTCTCTCTTTTAAAATCAGATTTAAAATGCTTCCAAACAAGCGGTTACGAGGAAATAAAAAAATGACAGAACAGATAACATTAAATATTACACAATTTTTTTTTACAGATTGTGATAGTGACGATTGATGCTGGATCCAATCAAATAGGTCCAATCTGGAAGGACAAATTAAGCCCTGGTTTTCATCCTACTTAAGGGAGAAGGAGCTTCTATGTTTCAATTGTTAGTTTTAAATCTGCAGAGGCCAAAATTTCCTCTGGAGTTCCACAAGGGTCAGTTCTTGGACCATTACTTTTTAATCTCTGTATGCTCCCGCTTGGTATTATCATAAAGAAACATAATATATCCTATCATTCATATGCTGATGACACACAGTTGTACATTTCACTGTCCCCTCGTAATCTCAGTCCTGTTAATAAACTGGTAAACTGCATCAGTGATATTAACTGCTGGATATCCAGAAACCTTCTACAGCTGAATACTGACAAGACTGAGATACTAAAAGTTTACCTGGGAACTGGCTCATTGGCAGTAGTAGTGTTTGCAAATTAGACAGCAATTGGCTTTCGTATGTGTGACGTACCAAATCTAGCTCGCCCGGTCTATGTTTGAAGCCCATATTTTGGGAAGTGTACAGACATCTCCCCCTTCAGTAGAGAAATGTAAAAAGAACAACACTTTTCCAGTGACAAACTTTGGACAGACACAAGTCAGTATAGTCCAGGTCAGACATTTTAGGGGATGTAAACATAAGAAAAAACACATTTTTGAGTGGAGGGGGTCTTCAAGGAATCGCATACTGATACTTTAGTTTCTTATTTTACATTTAATGTAACACTTTTGGAACATGTTACCTGTGGGGAGATTCGTATTGCTGTCCTTGGGTTTAGTCTCTAAAGTATCTATATCTGGTGTTCTTAGACCTTGAATTGTAAAGGAATTTTTCCTTCATCCACTTCACATTTAATTAGTGTCCTCACTCAGTAATTGTTTGCATTCTCGTCCACAGTCCTTGGGTTCAGGTAAACCAAGCATTGATAATGGCAATCAGGAGCCTCACAGTCTGGGACAGGAAGACACTTACATATATTTACACTGTTAAAGTGACTTTTGGAGATATCGGCTGTAGAGATGTCTAACTTTTGTCCAATGTTATGAAACTAGATGGTACTTTGCTTGTGGTGCTCAGAGCGGCATAAAATATATTTGAAAAACTCAACAGCAATGTCACTTTCTAGCAGTCATCACCCAGTTACTCAAGATAATCCACAGAACTTGTTTTGAGCAGTTTCATTCAGGACTATTTTCTCTCTGTATCACCATGCAGAAGGAACCATGCATCTACTCATGGATGAGAGGTTTGTGCTCATGACAGGGTGTAAACATTAATGGTGTCCTCCTCAGCTGTGCTGTAACATATGCTAGCTTAGTTAGCTAGCCTCTCATCCATGAGTAGATGCACGCTTCCTTCTGGCAGTGATCAGCCAAAACAGACCAAAATATTAGCTGGTAACCTTTTGATCCTAAAGTGTTTTGGGAAATATACCCCTGGTAAGTTTGTATGTTCAGCCTTTCTTCATTTAAGATCTTTAAATGCACTCAGGAATTGGTTGTTTTACTAAAGTGACTTGAAGAGACCACTAATGTGCTTCGAAATTGCTTTTCTCCTTCTGCTGACATACAGCCAGTTGTCAAGTGCTCTCATTACCCAAATCCAAACTGGATCGATTCGACACTCTCCAATCATGGCCATGAGGGCCCTGAAGTTCAATGAAGATAAAACAGGAAAGCTCTACATCATCGACGAGGATGAATTCTTTGATGCTGAATACGATTACGATTTCACCCGCTTGGAAGACACCGAGACTTATTACAGAGGTGGGGAGGTGTATAAACGCCCTTGTGGTTGGATACGTTTTGCCCTCAAGGTGAATATGCTTTTATTTTTTGTTTTTCTTTAAATTAGCATGAATTTGCTATATTGTGCAAAGCAGAAAATTGCACTCCTATGATATTGTCGGACTTATGGACAGTTTGACAAAACAAAACAAAAGTAATGCAGCACATTTTTTTGTCAAAACCTGGCACCTACATTATCCACAATGCAACTTGACCACCAACCGCCGCCAGCCTCAAGCAGAGCTGAAGTGACATCACTTGAGGCAATTTATCCGATTTTGTGCAGGTGCCTTTGGAGCCATTAAAGGCTTTATATGACTTTTTTACACTTCCCGGTAAACATTTTGATGTGTAGAATCTGTGGAGTTCTCCTTTAACACCCCCTAACTGCTGCTGGTTTAACTTCCTACCTTGCTGCAGTGATGTACTCCAGTATACTGTGACATCACTGTTGGGTGTGAGACAGTGGTTACACACTTTTTGTTTTTTTGTGTTGTCACAGGTTCTGGATAAATATGATGAAAATACCTGGCTGGGAAACTCTTTCCGTAGCACAAAGTCAGTGCAAGGGGAGTGGCCTGTGTCCTACCATGGGACATCACAGAAAGGTGCTGAAGGCATCATCGAAGGACACTACAAGGTTTTTATATTCATTATTATGACAACTGGAATACATGTGAAGAAATAAACTGTATATAGTATATAGAGTGAGTGTAAGTTCTGGCATGCTTGCTGCTAAACTCACACAACACAAACCACTTACTGTGTGTAAAGGGTAACCGCCACAAGAAGTAGAATTTCCTGTATGAATAAACTGTGGATCAATAGAGAGAGAACCAAAATTAGCGTCTTGCTCTCACCAGTGCTCGTTTATTTCTGAATACATCCACATACAATTCCCAGTCACGTAGTCTGTCTGAAGCTCTCAGTTTTAAGTGCATGTTAAATAAATACAAAAATGTTTCACAAATTAAGTGACAAACGTTGTAACCAAACTGACGATAAAACAATATAAAACATTCTGCTTAAAGGTGTAAGATATGACCATAATTTTAGTTTCAAACGTTCAAAAAAATGAACAAACATTATGGACAGAATGTGAAGAAACAACAGAGTTGATGTTATGTCAAAGATGTCAGTGAATTGTGTTGCAGAGGTATCTACTGAAGCTGGCATGCTAACTATGAAGGTAAATATGTATGCAAAATGTGAGAGCTTGTAGAGTTGATGTGAGAACTCGTATAATAGGATTTGAGAAGTCGTAGAACAAAAATCTGAACTTGTATGTTGAAATTTTCACTCGTAGGAAATATTCACACACCCGTGGGAAAAATATTCACAAATGCGTAGATTGATATTCACATAAACAAAATTGTAATCCAACATTTACTCGTATTTATTTATTTTACTTGAGTCCGTTGTCCAGTACAACCACAACTCGGTGATTACAACCTCTCAAATCTGCCTGTCCGACTTTTGCAACACGTCTTGCGATAAATGTGTTGCAAAACCAAGCGCTCTTTTCATGGGTCTTTTCCCCTGCCGTCCTCCACGTCTGCTGAACTGAACTTATTTTGAGCTTTATGTTCATGTAAAGCTATTGGAGTGGACTGAGAGTAGATTAATGACCACAAACTAACTTCGTGATATTTCTCGCGGAGATTCTGTTAGCTTAGATCACACCACACTCATGTAATTAGGAAAACTACATCCATATATGGTGTACCAGTGCCACCCACTGGCCATTTGTGGTATTGTCGGTTGGACGTACAAAAACCTCTGAGGAACGCTTCTATTATTACTATTAATATCGTTATTTAAAACATTTTAACATGCCGGTACAACCCTTAAGTTACTTACCTTTCAATTATTCAGTATAGTTTAAAAGTAGTAATCAGCATACACTCTATATACATACCAGTTTGTTGCATTTTTCTTGCTAAACAGTGTTTTTGGTGTCCCCTTCAGGAATTGCTCTTGAGAAAATTTTCTGTTTATTATGTATTCTGTTTTATATGCTCATATGGGCATGTATCAAGATTGGCTGAAAAAAAAAGTGTGATATAATCTCAGCAATGGAAATGGAACTACGTATGTGGGTAATATTGGTTACTTGGTTAAATGTTGATGAATTCTAATTCTTATTTGTATTTAACAGCCAGGTCCAGGTCAGGTTTATGGCAGGGGGATTTACTCTACTCCAGACATCTCTGAAGCGATCATTTACACCAGAAAATTCCTTTCCAAGAAGACTGGCAAGGAGTACCAAGTGATTCTGCAGAATCGTATCAACCCCAAGTACAGGGAGAAACACAACAACGACATGTACTGGCTGGTATCCATCCCCAGCAGCACATCGAAGGAGGAAGAGGATAAGATGGTCGACAGGGCCATCCGTCCTTATGGCCTTCTGTTAAAAGAGGTCTAAGGTGGTGAGAAACGTCAAGAAAAAGAACTCAAATTTTACCACCTAGATTTATTTTAAAAAGCTAGTTGGCATGTTGTGTTTGAAGCATAAACTGTAGTCTGTGGCAGTGGTGGGTATACAAGGAGGAATAGGAGTTTGAGCACAATCTCCGCCTGTTTTCCTATCTTGACCAATCATCTGTCCAAACATAATGGTGTAAAAAATCCCCTAGAACAGAGGAAAATTCAAACATGGAGATTCTAATGGTGTCATAGCCCTCAGCCCCCTCTTTCCTTGGGCAAGTCGAGGCATGTCTATTTTACACCATTATATTCCAGGATTCACAGACTGCATTTCAAAAAAAAAAAAACGTATTACCTTTCAGGTTATATGTGTTTAATCAGTCTTTCTCTACCTTAAATTGATTATTTCTCACAACACAGGTTTCATACAGTGATAACTGGTTACATATGGTATTCATTCTGGTATTCATTCCACGATAGCTGAGCATACTGAAATGTATGCAGAAATATACTACAACACCTTCCCTCATCAGTCATATTCCAGCAGGTTCGAGGTGTCCTTGAATCACCCTGTCTCATACACTTATTTTCTGCCCTTTGCTTGTATGCGTACAAAAATCAAACTTGACCATCTATTGATTACTTAAATCACCATATTAATCAGTTATTAATTACTTTGCATCACTACACGTGATTGTGATTGAACAGTTTCAAGAAATGTTCACAACTGTTCGCTTCATGACCTGAAGAAGGCCATCGCTGGTTGAAAGAAGTTTTTTTTCCTTTTTGATTTTTGATTTTTTTTTTTTACATTACCAGTACTCACTACTCGAGTAATTTTTTAAGTAAATACTTTTGTACTTTTGATAACTACTTTTACTTCTACTTGAGTACTTGTTTTTTGCAAAATAAATGTACTTTTACTTGAGTACAGTCTTTGGCTACTCTACCCACCACTGATCTAGTAGTCCCTGCAAAAAGCTCTGATTTTTGTCTCATTTACATGTATGTGAAATTAATATCACAGCTATAGTGCATGCTGAATGGAAGGATGAAACGCTTCTTTTAACTTCTAGCACTGAAATTTCTTCTTCCTTTGTTCCACGTTTCAATAAGCCATAATCTGTTACATAAACACATATTAAACAAAGTTCTTATCAATATCTCTCCATGGTTTCCTGTCAGAGAGCCACTTTCCCCTGCAGAGATTAAAGGAATCTGAAGTTGACAAATCTACCTCTATTTTTAGTCTGCATGACCTATACTGCAGCCAGCCACCAGGGGGTGATCGAGATGTTTTGGCTTCACTTTTTGGGAGCTCTGGTGTCGTCCATCTTGTACAGTCATTGGCAGATATCAAATTCTGAACTTTAAACTGAAATTTAAAGTTTAACATGTTAAATAACCTCCTGTCTATGGAGTAACTTTGTTCGATAAAAGTAAAAATTACTTCCAGACCATCACAAAAAGCCAAAAGCAGAGATAAATGGTGCAACTGAAGTGTTAAAGATAATGTTTGCCTCCCCATGAAGGTGTAAGATGTCATATAGCCTACAGTATGTAAAAGTATAAAACAGAAAAATGTCTTTGTAAAACTCAGTGTTTGTTGTGTCCCTTACATCGTTCATTTTTGCAAGTAAAGTGATTTAAACAGTTCAATACAATCAGTATTTCATATTCCTGGAAGTTGATAAACTTCTTACTGTTGTGTGATGTACTCTTTACTGTACTACCGCGTCCTACCTCATTTCACTGCATGTTTTACTTTGTATCTCTGCGCACGTGACAAATAAAGCTCCTTGTATCCTTGATTTGCCTTTCAGGTTTCAATTTCACTGAGAAAATCCAGAGTCTGCCCTCCCCTTATTTCCAATGGAAAGATCTAATGTCGCAATGTCGGGAGGTGTTATAAAAAATAAAAGTGGGTTTTGTCAAATAACCACAGAATGCAAATATGCAAAAAAAAAAAAGAGGCTACAATACAATAATCTCCATTTAATACCAACCATTCAATAACTCACTCACAAGAGATAACTCCCACCAAGAATTTAAAACGCACTACACACAGTTAAGTACAACGCTAGTCAAAACAGTGACATAAATATTTCACTTTTTACGGCAAAACTTTGAGGAATCGTGTGAAATTTATAATAAGTTAATCTTTTAAGTTAGTAAACCATGGATTTGTTTTACAATCATTTTATGTATTTTTTTTTTATCCTGGCAGAAAAGGGCTTCCATAAACAGTACTAAGCGGGCAGTAAAATGTGAACATGAATGAGATATAATGTGTGTTTTACAGGACTTGACTTAATTGATATGAGCAGAGATGGAGGAGGACTCAGCATGTTCTGTTTGAAGCGTTTATTGCTCAGTGGTTTGAGTTCTACAGCAAATCATCATCATCACGTTAACTGAAATATAGAAATCAACTGAATTAGTATTAAATACAGAAAAAATAAACCACTCATTAACACAGGTGCTTTGATTGTTCTGATTATTGATCCTGATTAGGACACCTGTGCCTGCTTCCAGGTAGAATGTTTGGCTGTTTCTCAAAGACAAGGAAGGCTCCTCAAACGGCTGAATTCGAAGGATCCTACGTCATCGAATGCTGCCGAAGGACTGTTCCAATGTTCAGGATCCTCTAAGTTCTATAAAGGACAGAGTCCTTCGCACTTCGCAGAATGTTAAAGGATGCCGCTTTTGTATCCTCGGCATGCCTGATACCCACAATCCTATGCGCACGAGGCTTTGCGGGTCTTTTAAAAATGGCAAACCCTTTCAATGAGGCAATGACACAGGCTGGAAAATGATCACGGTGAACTTGAAATACAAGAATTACTACTAATTTAATTCAGGGCATGTGTGGTATAGGGCTATATTTACAATTTTTTGGAAAAGAGGCGTAATAAAACCCATTCAGATCTACCCTCCAGTTCAGAAGGTGCCGATAATACACCAAAAAATTAGCCAACCGCCATAAGACATCAGAAGAAGAAGAAAATGAAGAAGCAGAATGACCCAAGTTTTCTCGGAATACTTGGAAGGAGTCTCGCCTAGCCTCTGGAGGACCTGACCTACCAAGGTTGGATCCTGGACTTAGAGAAACACCCTTTCTGTGCTCCCCAATCAGTCATGTGACCTTCAAGCAGTCATGTGACTTCCACCTCCAACAATATGATCCCCAAATCGATCTGTTGTTTTATTTTATTTTTTTGTCTTTTCTAAGAAAACGGGCAACAGTTTTATGAAATTAACAACCAATGAAACTGAGTCAGATTAATCTGGTTCATCCGTCACGCATCAGGCAGCCCAGGATCCTGTCGCACTATCCAACATTAAGCAGGTGTCCAGAGGGCCGTCTGTCTCACAAGTTTTTCCAGGACAATTTTTGCCACCACAAGCAGATTTTTTTTTTAATTTTTTTTTTTTTAGATTAGTTAAGGTGAGAATCGTCAGCATGTTTTCAAGTCAATGTACATCTTATCACTAAGCAAAGCGGTGAGGTTTTTTTCTTGTCATGAGTTAACAGATATACTGAAGGCTATAAACAGCGACTGCGGCAGGAGTCAGAACACCGTTCACCTGCAGGCTGGTAACATGGCTTTCTTCAAGTGCACGCTCGGTCTCCTCGTCCTCCTGGTGGTCTCTGACTGCTCCTGGGCCGAAGAGAAGGTGAGAATATTTGTGTTAGATGTGTGATTTATTGGCGAAGGATCTTGTTTAATCCTCCTGTTTTTGCTGTATTACATCAGGACGATTCTGTTCTTTGTTTAATCTCTTCCAATACCAATCCATATTCCAAGATTCAATAAAAATCTAAATTAAAGGTGTTGAATTCATAACAATATCTGATTCCAGGAGGACTTATTGCACATATTACATATCTGCAAAAGACCATACATGTATGTGCAGACCCAAAATGTTCAAAATTAAACAAATTATTTGACATTGTGATAGAAACAATCATAACTAAATGCAGACAAAACAATATGACCATGATTTTTTTTTTTAAATGTCTTAAACTCAGCTTTTTTAAAACAGTTTGTTGCAGGTAATTTGTATGTATTCCATTCTTTTGTTTCCAAATATATATTTTTTGGGATATTCAATGGTATTTTCTCCTATTTCTTAAAATAAAGCCAGTTATGTGATTGGCTGTTCGAACATTCAGACAAAAGCAACAGCTAATCACGGGGGTGTTTCATAATGATATCACAGACAAACTTGGACGTTTCGAAATTAAAACAGCTGGAATTAAATAAAAATGACCCGAAATAAACTCTGAAAAGAAGCGACATGTGATAACATTTTCCAATAATGCATTTATTGATTTGATTTTGAGCACTTTGGGTCTCCGTAAACCTACTATGAGGCAAAATTTAAGGCGACAGATGAACACTCAAACGTACCTATAATGCTCCTTTTTTTTTAACATTGTGTAAGGAATTTAAATATCAAACTTACATAATGAAATTTAGAAAGTGAACTCGAACAGTGGACATGAAAAAGACGATCATTCAAGGAGAATACTGCAGTAGTTTAAAGTAAATACTTGGATCTTCTACTTAACAAACAGTTAAAGCCTGTAACATCATCAGGACCACTATGGAAATAAAATTATTTAGATCATTAGTTTTTAATTATTAGTGTCATAATTCAAGTCTTACTAATTAGCAAGTCAGGTGCAAGATTCAGAATATAGAGAGATGTTGTAAAACAGTGGAGAAAATGTCCAAATTTACAGCAGCATAAGGGATAATTTAAGCAGATTTGTTTGGGTACATTATGATTGAAGTAACTGACACACAAATGAACTTATTCTATGATGTAAAATGCAAGTAAAATCACTTTCCAAGCCATCGCGGTACATTGAATCTTCCTGATGTCGATGCAGACTCACAATACATGCGTAAATACATTTAACTTTGCAGGTGAGTCCTTACTAATAGTGATCTCATGTCCCTGATCTAGGAACCGTCCGTCTCTGAGCTCCTGTGGAGGGCAAACAAGGACGCTGGTAAGACACCGTGAACGGCCACATTTATCTTTATGTAACGGGGACAGTGTAGAAATTTCATCTGAAGCCCCCGTACACATGTTACAATTCATCCTGAAACAGTTCACCCAAAAATGCAAATTCAGTCATTATTTCACTAATTAATTCTACAGCACCAGCACCTTCGAAACAAAATGACAGTTTTAGCCTCATGAGGCTGTAAGAATAAAACCATTTATATAGTAATAATTTCAGTATATCAAACATGGAGATCACTTTGTCTGCTGCACGCTTTGTTCACACACATTACTGACGTGGGCCCGTTTTTAATGGAGAAACAGATTAAATTCCAAATTTTAGTCAAACTTTCCAGTAATATATATACTTTTAAGAAAGATTATTTAATTAAATTAATTCACATGGTCAAATTACTGACTGAGCCTTTAATGTCCTGGTCCTACAGTGCATACGGAGGAAGAGCCCTTGGTCATGGATGACATTGCCTACGACAATGAAAATGAGAGAAACGCTGACCCCTGCACCTCCAGGGGCTGCATGTGGGGCAAATCCGGTGACGGAAAGATCTACGTGCCCTATGTCATCGCCTCACATTACTGTAAGTAACTGAAGAATTCTTAGTTTAAAAAAAAAAATGCTTTTAGCAGTTCGGAGTCATACAGTGGGATGTGATGCGCTAAATGTTTCAGATAAAATCAACTAGTGGCATCTTTTATTTAAAAAAAAATCATCTAATTCATGAAAATCGTCTTAAGGGAAAATCTGTGCTGTACTTTTATTGCTGTTGGATTTCAGGTCCTTCCTCTGCAAAGCAATAACAATTTAGTTTTACCTGTTTTTCAGTCGCTCTTTCATTTTCTCTGATCAAATTGGTTCAAGGTTTGACTTTTATAAAAATGAAATTGAGTTTTGAAGGTCCAGTGTGTAGGATTTAGGGACAGAATAGAATGTAATATTAATAATTCTGTTTTCATTAGTATATAATGACCTGGCTAAGAATCATTTAGCATTTATTGTCATTTTACTGTGCAAAATACCACAAGATTGGGAGTACTACTCCTGGATGGTGCAAGTTAAAAACAAATTCAACACGTACATACAACATAAACCCTTTGACCTAAGCCAGTACGTCCAAAGACAGCACCCTCTAGTGGCTGTAGGTGTTATGACTGGAGCAAAGGAGGAACCCAGGTGATGTTATAGAGTGAACAGAGAGGTGAACGGGTCAAACATCGGACTTTAACACAGAATTCAAAGTTCTTTTCCTCGTTTCAAGCCAACAGTCGGTGTTTTGTTTTTAATGAAAACCATGAACACAGTCTTGACTTTAATAATGTGTTTATTATTCTAACCGTGATGACGAAGGTCCCCTCAATTAAATGAAGAAGTCATTTTAACCCAGACCATGATGGTTTCCTCACCATAACCAAACTAAGATCAAAGTAACCAAGTCGTTTTTGAGCATCTAACCGAACCTTAACCACAGCGTTGTAACATCAGAGAAACATCTCCGATCAGGAGATTCTTTCTAGAATGAAGAAACAACATATTTGGTTTCATTTGAAAGGGTTGTTGTTGTTTTTTTGGCTGCAGATATGAACTGTACATTTGTGTCTTCTCAGCTTCTCGCGAGCGCTCCCTCATCGAACGAGGGCTGCTGTCCTTCCACGACGTCTCTTGCATTCGCTTCATCAGACGCACAAACCAGAGAGACTACCTGAGCATCCAGTCACACAACGGGTAACAAACTGTGTGTGTGTGTGTGTGTGTGTGTGTGTGTGTGTGTGTGTGTGTGTGTGTGTGTGTGTGTGTGTGTGTGT
>JBBPCS010032982.1:0-22054 GCA_037974645.1 Hollardia meadi
ACCCTCATGGTTGAATGCACTTATTGGAAGTCGCTTTGGATAAAAGCGTCAGCTAAATGAAATGTAATGTAATGTAGCTGTGGCAGACATTAGCCAATGGTGGCAGACGTTAGCTAGCAGTGGCAGATGTTAGCTAGCTGTGGCAGACGTAAGCTAGCTGTGGCAGAACACGTTTGTCTGGTGATTTTCAAATGTAACTGGTCAATGAAATTATGCATTTTAATTTGGTATTTTTATTTATGCGAATTCTTGAGCACCTTTAGATATAAATATAACTATCTTTGTAAATCACAAAGCCCCCTCGAGAATGCTCTGAGGCCCACTGGTTGAGAATAGCTGCTTTAGCTGTTGTTTTACCCAAAGGCAGGCACACCCACAGAAATGGAAAAGTTCCCGTGAATGGGCACATCAAGAGCTTTCTCTCTCCTACATAAACACATGCAAAACGTTATTACTATTATCGACATTATCCTCTTTCTCACAGGCGGTGGCTCCGTCATGCTAGGATGCTAATACCTCTTGGCTATTAACATTAACCCCATGCCTACCGTTAAATTATTTGTCAGATCATGTGGCCGGCCGCACGTGGACGTTTGACGCTGCATACAAAAAGACTCTTAGTTTTCATTATTAAACAGGCTTCGTTTTAAGCGACAGTAAATAAAAAGATTATTTTTGTTGTTTTAATAGATAATGGTGAATATTTTGGTTTGGCTATCATTGCTTATGATCGATTCTTTTATTTTCGTGACATGCACAAAAAGTGCCCAACCCACATGGTTGACACGGAAAATACAGTTACAGTTGTATTTCATCACATTTCATTTTCGTAAGAAAAATCACAGGTATTTTCAGCTTGGTCTTAAACAAAAAATTCTCCCTTTTCTCACAAGCTCGGCAAATAAAATCTGCTACAAACAAAGGTTCCCTTCCTTAAGCACAACTCAGGTTTTTCATAGATCCAGCCAAAAGAAATAATCATAAATGGAGGACATTTTACTGAAAAGTACATCCTTCATGTCATCATATTCAGGACAGCAAAACATAAAATGGACCTCATTCTCAATTTTCACCTTGGGCAAGTGGGCAAGTTAATCGGTGAATGCCCAAACATCATACTTATTAGGATGAACACGATTATTGCTAGCCTCCATGGGTCCCACTAGCAGTTGGGGCCCAGCAAGCTTCCCCCTGTTTTCCCCATTATGGGCGGCCCTTCCCAAAGGCAGACCCCAGGCCACTGCTCACTTTCTGGTCTTGCCCCATCACCACTGATGCAATCTGGAAACAGCAGGCATGGACCTGCCTCAGCTATGCAGTCTACCTGCTCCTCTCAAATACTTGTCCACACAGGCCAGATGTGAGGTTACATGTGGAAAATTACAAAGATGCTCAGTAACTTTCAAACACTCTGGGTCTATAAATGTGTGAATATAAGCAAACAGCAGACTCATTGGCTATGATGCATGCACTGAGATGCTGCAAGTCTTTGTTGATTCTGTCTAACTCTTCGCAAACACTTCGGATTAAGGTGAAGTGGATGTAAAGCATTTAAATAAAAGTGAATTTGTTCCTTCTGTGTGTGTTTGTGGGATTGGAGATACACTAGGACTTATCTATCAAGCATAAGTATTCTAAAAGGACACACAGCTTCATCTAATCATGTTAGTCTTAGCCTCCCAATCTTTGTTATTTTGTTGATGTGGGAATTGAACCTTATTTTACTTGCCCAGTCTTTGAGTCCTTCTCTCATAAGAACATCGGCTAAATAAACTGTAGTTTTGCTCTGTGAATAATTCACTCCAAATCTGCCTGTTTTCATGTTCGAGATTAGGGGAATGTAATTAAAAAGGGAATTAACTCAAATTGTGTTGACAATTAAAGATAAACAGTGGATTTTGTGTCATAGCATGCTGTATGCATGCTTTTGACCTCCCTGAGGTGTTCTCTGTGGTGGATGCTAGGTGTGGTTAAAATCTCAGTGGAGAAACTAAAAGCCTCAGTGGAGTCTCTTCCATGGTGCTTTTCCCTTTTGGCCTCATATGTGCATGTCACATACAAAAACAAACACTAGAACTAGCATAATATAAAAGGAGAGTTTCAATTTATGATTATTTTAATAAAGGGACACATATTTGAGTTCTGAAATATACTTCAATGATGTGTGTGTGAAGAATAGGTGGCACTCTGAAGGTTAGACAGTCAGAGCAATGACTGGAGGGTCAAATCCCCAGATGAGCTGGGAAATCTGGATAGGAGAAGTGAACATGTGTTGCCCTCCCCAGTCTCCATAACAACAAACAGTTGGCCCTTGAACGTGGCACTTAACCTTCAACTACTCCACTGGAGCTGCTCATTGTCTGGCAGTAAAAAACCCAAGTTGTGCCGAGCAGCAACCAGGTGTGAAAATGTTCTTCCTCTTCATTTAAGGCTGTGTGTATAAATATCTTCATTATTAATAAGTAAACACTCCTCTTTTGAACACACATTTCGAACTTTATATTCATGCGATGAAGAAAAGGACAAACAGTGAAATGTTTAGCGTAGGTTTAGTTTCCTGGCATCCTTTGACAGCAGGTTTCGTTTCAATACTGGAGATACTACAGATTTTAAGTGGGGGTCCTCCCCCAGGAGAATTTGAGTGTGGAACACCTGATTTCCTGCATTCTTGTGATTTTCTATGCACCAATTTGTGCTATTTCTGCAACTTATTTGATTTATCTTTTATTTATTTCAATTCATAGTGGAAACACAAAATTCACGTGCCAATATACTGTAATGCACTATTACTTTTAATGTTTTTATCACATGGGGGGGAACATGTGTACTAAACCTGTCCCTTCCACCCCCTTTTAATCTCTAAATCGTCTGTCTCTGGGCACAATTTGAAAGTTTGTGTGAGCGGTGAAATTATAAGAAAACAACACTGTAATTCATAAACATTATTTTTTAAATTGCAAAATAATTTCTTTCTCCTTGACAATTCAGGCAACCATGGAGGCCTTCAGCTCAAAGGACATGGCCTTGAGGGCACAGAAGAAAATCCTCAGCAGCATGGCCACCAAAGCCTCTGTCCAAATGTTCATTGATGACACAACGAGCGAGATCCTGGATGAACTGTATCACGTCTCCAAAGAGTACTTGGGTAATAAAACGGAGGCCCAGAAGGTGATCAAAGACCTGATCAAGATTGCCGTGAAGATTGGCGTGCTGTTCAGGAACAACCGTTTTAGCACAGAAGAGCTGAGAATAGCCCAAGATTTTAAGAAGAAGCTGCACCAGGGGGCCATGACGGCTATCAGCTTCTACGAGGTACGTTGCTAGCCCTGAGCTAAGAGTTGACCCTGGGATAACGTGGACCATTGTTACACACATTGTTAACCCAGGGTTAACCTAAGTCCGGGGCTAACTACTTTAGCCCAGTTTTTAGTGGATTTTCAGAGGATAGCCCCACATACTTGGGGTTAACCCTGCTGCAGGGCAGGACCAGCAAGCCCTCGGCTAAAGTTGGGGTTAGCCCACTTTACAATGTGCCAGGATTGTGCCAGTGTGAAAGCTTTCTTAGCCTAAAGCTAAGTGCAGTGTACACCCTTTAAATGCACAAGATATGTGCAGGCTTTAGAAAGAAGCCTCTACAACCCCGATTCCATAAAAGTTGGGACACGATGCAAAATGTAAATGAAAACAGGATGTAATCATCTGCAAACTGTGTTTACCAACGAGTTCCCGAGCCCATTTAGTGATATTCTTTATGCAATCGTGTTTCACATCGCCCCATCCTTGCTTGCGAACGACTGAACCTTTCATAACCAATCATGATACTGTGTTACTAATAAACCTGTTTACCTGTGCAATGTTCCAAACTGGTGTTTGCAAAAATGTTGCTGGCATCAGGTTCAGAATAAGAATATATCTACAAAAAACAATGATGTAAAACAATAAATATATTGGCTTTGTACCGTTTCCAATTGAATATGTCAAAAAGGACTGGCAAATTATGTTTGATTTAGTGTCCAAACTTTTTTGAAATTAAGTTTATATATTGCGCACTTTTACAAATCCCCTATTAGATTAGCTTTTTGTCAAATACAAATATTACAGATGAACCCTCACAGTAATGGCATTTTAAATATCCCCTGACTGTTGCAGGTGGACTTTACCTTCGACAAGGCGGTGATTGAGGACCTCCTGACCAGCTGCAGGGATCTGCTGCTGAAGCTGGTCAACAGCCACCTCACCACCAAATCCCACGGGCGAATCAACCACGTCTTCAACCATTACTCCAACCCAGAGCTCCTGACCAAACTGTACGACCCCAGCAGCCCCTTCCGACCCAACCTCACCAAGATCTGCAAAGGACTCGACAAACTGGTGGAGGACGGGACAATATGACATAGAAACAATAAAATGTCAGTCAGACACTGGGAGATCTACAGGCCGAGACTCAGAACTGTTGGGACAAGATTGGTCTACTGCTGCTGAGAACTGGCAACGTAAGACAGGTGGCTTTGAGGACAAAACTGCAGCCCCGTCATTCCCAAAGACCATGTGGGATAAAAATAAAGCTGTCATTCCTCGACCTTTTAATGTTTAGAGGTGATACTGTATAATTGTGATATATACTTGTCTATTCAGACACAGGATAAAAAAACTTGAATAAAAACTGGTTTATCAGCTGTTTTATTAGATTAGGAAATTTCTGCAGATTTCTGGTATTCTGGAGAGGAGGAGGAGTTGAAACAGCTGGAAAGATTGCATAAAGAAACAGGGAACAAAGCCACTGCAATACAGCACTGCCATCTGGTGGTCAAGATGAGGCTTCAGCAACTCAATGTACTGTATATACTGAGGCATATGGAAGACAATGCAGCCAATAATAAAGTAAATAACCCCCTAGTGGACAATTTCTTACACCTTGTGGTCTCAGCTTCAAAACATGTTTAGAAGCATCAACAAAAAGACTGACTTTTACATGACAGCATGAGCCTGAATGTTAATCCTATAATTCATGTTTTTCTGAAGTTTGGATCACAGGTTTTATTCTCTGGTTTTACATGACAAAGACAGTTTATCAACAAATAAGGGAGGGGGGAAATCAAGCCCTGACAAGACACTCCATTTTATATAATATTCAAATATTGTAATTTACCATTTAACTGCTTTCCTCTTTGTGTAAGCAATGATGTGGAGAAAAGTCAGTTAAACTCTAAAATTACAGAAAGCTGTGTTTAGAGATTAACTGCTAATGAGAGTGTGGACAAACATATATAGACCAGAACCTGATGAATTAAGACATTTTTTAAATTCTAAAATGGACCATAAATAACTTATGAAATAAAAAATATCCCCATAACAAATAATAAAAAAAAAAATGCTGTCAAAATCCATTCTAAAAAGACACGTCTCTTTTTAAAACTAATTTACATTTAAAATTCTACAGCAGTAACACAGACAGATCAATTTATGTGGCATTTTGTACTCTTATGATCGATATACTTTGCATACCATGGCTGAGGCTTTTAGTCATGGCATGTAAAGCTTTTAGTCTGAAGACTTGGAAACTTTAGCAGGCTGTGAGGTAGCATTACACACAAATCACTTGAGTTCACCATATTAAGAGTCATATGACTGAACCAACATGTGACTGTGTATTCTCATTTGTAAGATTTCATGCTCTTATTTCCTGCATGTGACAACAAGCCAAACACAGCTGTGGAGCTTCTACAGTATGTCTCAACAACATATACTGCTACTTAAGAGAAATATTCCTTTTAAAAGCCTGTTAAAAGTAGTGTAACTTCCCATTATATGGTCTATATTAAGTGGCAGTGTGAAAAGACTTCCAAGGTCCATGACCATACAGCAGCAGGGGGATCACCGAAGATCTATTCCTTCATATGCTCTCTCATCCTGGAGGCCAAACATGGCTTTCTGGGAAAGTTTCTTTAATAATCAGAGTGAGACAGCACAAACAACGCGTCACAGCTGGAAGATCTCATCTTCTCTGTCTCTCAGTTTCTTGGTGAGTTTGGTGATAGTTAGGGGTACTGCTTCATGCGGTGCCTGCTGCTGCATTCTGGAAGGTGAAGTGACACTCTGAGACCTCGTGAGCGGCCGCCAGTCTGATGTCCTGCTGGTGCAAGCTGCTTCTATGGCAGCAACCCTGCGAAGAATAAACAGATGAAGAAATACAGCAAGTCTGAAGAAGGACATGATGAATGCCCACAATCAGCTTGCATTCATCTTTGGCAGCTTTCAGTGATACTAGGGATTCGTATTTGATCAACCACCTCTTGCTAGGAGTCATTGGTATTAATATATTCGGCTATGAAACAATATTTTCTATACCTCACCAAGTGGCCCAACCCGAACGGTAACAAATAGCGCTAGAAACCTGCAACTACCACCAATGTGTAGCTAAGTTAATATGGATTCAGTAAGGTACTAACTAGAGTGTCACGAGTGGCTGAAGTTTATACTAAGGCTTAAATAAGAGGGCTGTTGGGCCTTGGTGGAGGTATGTACTTTACTGAGTGCCATTCTAGTTTATGCAATCTATATATGATACAATACAGAATATTTGTTATGTCTCGCGTGTTGGCCGTAACAACGTAGGTGAGATATCGGCAATTAGCCAGAAAAAAAAACATTTACAAGAAAAGAATTATGCTAAAAATTTTGAAGAGGTGTAAAGGGGTTGGGTAAGGGAGTGAGAAGAGTGACAGTTGGAAGATGTGTTGTTTGTGTAAACAAAAATAAAATAAAATACAAAAGCTAAGGGGCTTTCTGCATGGTGGAAATTACCACATGACATAAGTGACAAAATAAATTAACATACAGCCTTATGCTTTATGTGAAATATAGTATATCAACACTTTGAGGGTAAAACCGCAGCACAGAAGCAAGTAAAATGACAAGACTTGAGGCTTTTGTAAACACAAACATGGAGCATGACTCTCACAACGCCCAGTGTAAACAAACAAGGAGTGAGAGCCATGCAGACGTACCTTTTCTCTGCTTCCTGGCATCCTTTCACTGCAGCCTGCTTGGACTGATTTATCAGGCCATCCAACCTTTTCAAAAACTCCACTGGAGAAAGGTCTGACGCTCTCCGTCTGCCATCATCCTGCTTCTTCTCAGAGGAGATCCCTGTGCGGCCATTTCCAGCAGAAGCACAGCCAGCATTGTCTTCTTCACAAAGCAAATCGACCCCACTGTTACAGTGGTCCAAGTCTGACAACACAGGGATTGACAAAGATTTCTTCAGGAATATTGAGTCATTGGTGTACATCCTGTTTGCTCGCTTGATTTGCTCCATCTGCAAAAGAAGGTTGTATCGTCAAACAGGGTGTGGTGCACACACATCCGCAAAAAAAAACAAAAAACTTTTGCAGGATCAAAGAGCAAACTGAAGACGAGACAGATCTGCACGCTGCACTAAAAGCTCCCAGAAACTTTATTTATCACACGTTTTGATCTCCAAGAGACCTTTGTCAGGCATTTGGCAGGTGATTTGACAAATGCCTGACAGAGCTCTCTAGGAGATTGAAATGTGGCATAAATAAAGTTCCTGGGAGCTTTAATGCAGTATGCAAATCTATTGTTTGATTTTTGTCTTAAGGTGACCTTGCCAGCCTTTAGTAAATTTGTTTAAAGCTTGATTAGTCTCGCTTAATTATAAAAAGTTGGTTGATAATTTTATACTTGAGGATTCAGCACCCTTTTGTTGTACATTACAGTTCATGAACAAGTACAATAGCCACGATAGAAATAAAAAATAATACAATTGCATTGCATTTAAAGCAAATATATTACAAACAATTACATAGGGAGTCATGATATCACCATATTATTGGTGTTATTATTGATATAGAATTAGAACTATAGTTTCAGAAGTAACTAATACTTACAGACACTCCATATTTCAGGGCCAGGCCTTGTAGTGTTTCTCCTGGCTGAATGTTGTGTTCAATGCGTCTCTGGCGAACCGGAGAGAGCGGAGACCGGACCAAACTGCCGTAAGACTTCGTACGGGTCGCGAGGAGCAGGCCGTTACCCCCGTTCGGCAACGGTGCTTCCTCCTCGGACATGTTCGGCAACCGAGCACACGGTGGCAAATTGCGGTTATAGCAAACTTTATTGTTGTTCACTTGACGAGAACATTGCTTATTTAGCCTACATATGCGTTGAAGAAACCAAACTAGCAGCTTAGTTAGCCCGCTAGCTAAGTCATCGACTTAGCTAATTAACGTTGACGCTCATTCTTTTTTTTCACCCCCGAGTGTCAAACTGTGACTGTCTAACATCACCTTTCGACCTCTGCCAAAGCTGCTGACAACAACTTAACAAACTTGACTACAAGTTCAACCTACCTTACGTCTCAAACAAACACTTGAAGAGTTGCTAATAAAGTTGTTATTGCTCATGTTTTCATATTCCTCGTTAGTTCACAGCTGTCCGCTGCCATGTTGCCATGACTGCGGGGCTGCATGACCTGTCCCATGACGCCTCGCAAGTGTTGCGTTCTAACGATTTGAAAAAGCGAAACAAATCGAACCCTTACATGCAATTTATGGTTTGAAACACAAGTCAATTATAAAATATGCCTAGCGTGACGCTGCGATTGTTGTATGAACACTCCAATTTAAGAGAAACAAGTAGAAATTTGTGGCTATTGTCAAACTCTGAGCTGAACGGTATTTTCAAACAGGAAACTCGTGTATGCCATTTCCTCCGTTGACTCCGAACGCAACATTGCTAGCAGGATTTAGCTTTGTCGTTAGTAGCTAGGTCGCTAACCTGTTACTGACATCTGTTTTCAGATTGTCAAACGTAATAATTATGTCTTTTAAAAGGGAAGGTGACGACAACAGTCAACTGAACATCTTGAAGGTAACAATTTATTTATTTATTTATTTTTAACTTTTCTGGAAGAGACTTCAGCTGAGGTGTTAGTTTGTTGTGGTTAGCATTGTAGCTAACTAGCCAGATGAAGTGTTATGAGATGCATATTTGAAACTTAGAAAGTTATGAATTAACCACTCTATTATTGCTGCACAACGACGTTTTCTTTTGTTTCAGAAACGGCGTGTGGCAGATCTTCTGTCTAATTTTATTCCAGAGGATGAAGCAGCTCTTATGAAAAATGGAAGGTGAAATTAACTGAAAAACACTGATAACTTTTGGGAAAGAAGGTAACTGGATGCTGTTAACACATAGAAAATGTTACGTTTACATTTCACCTGTTCTCTCGGTTCATAGATACACCTGCCTTGTGTGCTCCTACCGTCCCGTGCTTGATACAGTCGATATGCTGACAGTCCACAGAAAGGGGAAAAGGCATCTAGAAGGTGAGACATTTAATGCAAAAGTCACTGTTATGTCTGACGGTTAGGGTTATTTTGTGGTAAAGTGTTTGGGATAACATCATCATCTTTATCAAAAGACTTCCTGAATAGGGGAGAGACTGAGGGCAATTGTAACACCTCAAATTGCACCATGAAAATCACGATGCACACGTTGTCTGTGATGATCCCTCTTTGTCTGCCAGATTTTTCTGACAAGACTCATTATTGAGGTATGAAAGTATTTTTTTGAACATTGAATATACTGTTTTTGTACTGTATTCAGTTGAAAAAAAGGATTTGCAAAGCATTGCATTCTGTTTTTATAAATGTTTTATGCAATTAAAATAAAATATTGAAAAATTTGCCTAGATGTGCAAGTTACTGTACATCAGTAAATTAATGTGATAGTTTATTTCAATAGTGTTATTAGTTGTTAATATATTTTTACATCCACAAGTAGGTAGTATGGATGAAATCCTTTTTCACAGTATGTCATTTTATTGTTATGTTGATTATGATATAGAATTTTATTGGAAACTGAATCAATTAAGAGACTGTTTATGCATAAAACAACCAAACAGGACCGGTCTGTTTCAGCAAACATATTAAATCCAAGTCACCTTTTAACAATGTTTCAAAAATCATATAACTATCCTGTATTGTCATAAAGATGCGCAGCATGGCCTCACGGTGGCATAATACAGCCAGGGATATCTAAAGGGATGGCTTCAGTACTATTGTATAAATCATATGGCAACTTTTCAGGTGGTTCCCAAATTTATACACATCGTCACATCGCCCAATCCGAAACATATACATCTTATAGACAGACAAACAGTTCTTTTTATGTTGTATTTCTTTAGGATTAAAAAGATTCTATGGCAAGAAAACACAGCTGAAGAACGAAATAACAAAAAGGCAACATGAAAACTACGTTCAGCGCGAAGACAAAAGCCAGGTTGGTAACTATATTGTATACATCTATGACCATAAGGTGTGTTTGCTCTCTGAAGTTGCTGTTTGGTTGACTCCTTAGCAAACTTTTTAGAATCTCTTGTCGTTTCTGGATTCTGGAACGACAGACAGGAGTCGGACAGATCATCCGACAGGCAGAAGGTCAATGAATCATCATTGGAGAAAAACAACATGAGCTGAACAGTCTTTGTTGGACTGGCTGAGATTGTTGATCCGTGTTGTTCTCTCGTTCCTAAGGCATTATGTGGCCCTGTGACTAACATATGACTACCGACATCCTGCCTACCAAATTAAAGTTGTCTTGCAAAAACAAACGGCATCCGACAGAGCATTTAGTAGAGTTGACCTCTCAGTGACATCCGAGAAACTTCCACAAGTTCACATTGCGTTTTGTTGTTTTAAGGAACCCTCCTGTTCAGCCCCTTTACTGGCACAAACACGGAAGCTTACGCATCACGCTTTATTGAAGACTGTACCGTACAACAGCTGCCATAGAAAAACCAGGTGAGTGAGACATTCCCGCATATATTTCAAATCTCAGAAAAGGAATAAAGGGAAAACACAATTTTACACATGAAATCTGTCATTATTTTTTAGTACAAAATCTGAAAAAGGACCACTGAGCGTCGGATTAGACCCCAGTGACAACGCTTCCAGGAAAATGGCACCTGAACGAGAAAAAGCATGTCGGAAAACTGAAGTTTCAAACAGTTTATCAGAAAGCGGTTCTAGTGGCTGCACAGCAGGTAAACTCCGTCATAGGAAGTCTTAGTGTTGAAGGAAAGCCAGGCCTGATTGTGCCTTAACTGTGGACATGTTTTGTCTTCTGTAGCCAGTGAAGGGTCACATCCATCAGAAGACATGAAAGGATCTCAGGCTGCGGTGACACAGGAAGCAGAGCCTCGAACAGCCCAGAGGAGGACAGAGCTGGAGCACTACCTCAAACTCAAAAGGTACACGTTTGTTTGTTTGTTTGAACTGAGACTAAGACGTCCAGGCTGAAGTTGCTCATTGTTCAAGATATTTAATTGTGCCAAGCTCATGTTTTATTTTGTCTGTTTCTTAGCCAGGGGTGGTTACAAGACCGGAGCGGCAAGTGGGTAAAAGACGACAATGTGGAGTTTGATTCAGATGAGGAAGAGCCTCCTTCGCTTGTTCCCACACCTACAAGTCACTGAGAGGAGTTAAGGACTGTGGCAAAACACAGATGTGTTTGTACCACAGTGGTACATTCAGAACCCCCGGTGCTGTTTGAAACAGCCTTCGTACCATCCATCAACCTTTCATTGAATTCAATGGTCTTCTATGGACTCTCTGCTTAGTTCAAAGAGAAAATTTCTACTCCGTGATCATCAGCTGCAACTGTGATGCTTTTATCATGCCAGGAAACTCACAATTTAATAAATAATTTTCACCCTGTCAACTGTCCATATTTTACTAACTTCCTAAAAAAAAATGTTCATTACTTTTTTTTTAACTACATGAGACATGAAGCAGACTATAAAACATGAAGTTTTCAAAAGAGTATACCATTTTGAACAAGGCTCTATTGTCACTGTTCTCCATCAGTGTCCACTTGCAAATCTTCAGCTGTGCTGTTAGGCACTATTTTGGCTTTATTTTAATAGTAATCTATTATGATAAAACTGTATTCACCAAAGTAGTTGGTAGTAGAGACAACGTAGCCGACTTGGCAACAAAAAAACGGTCAGACGATCGGAAAGTTCAGTTCATTCAAATTATTGAAATGACTTCAAAGTGAAAATATTTGATGAACATAAACTTATTGTTTGCTTCTCGGAGAACTTTGTCTTCAGGGTTTTCTGCCTCTTCAGAAGTCATGCTCAGTATACAGAGCAACAAACTTCACAGTCATGGTGGACGAATGGGTCAGTTACAGGACTTCACCAAGAAAGACCATTGTTTGTGTCCCGTGCGATACATAAACGTTGACTTATTTTTTTAGACTTTATTGTTATTTTCAATTTTCAGTCAATTTGGTTTAGAGTTTTAGGTTTAGACAACCCATAGTTCAAGGGAAAGATGATGGTTTGTGTTAAAATAGACCTTTTCAAAATGTTAACCATGTGGTCAAGAGGCTTTCCAGCTGAAAGCCCTGAAGACAAACTTCCCACATGTGCTCGTTGTACAGGTTAACTGTGCACGCACAACTACGGCAAGCACAGCAGGTCAAAGTGAAATCTGGAAGTCTGTCTGTAAACTGATGGATTTTGCAGTAAATTAACCCGTTGTCTTCATTTATCAGTTCCAAATAAGTTTAACTAACCTGGGGGTTTGTTTACGAGAGTCTTGCCTTGTCTGACTTCTTTTAGAGAAATTCCCAGATCTCGGTTAACTTAGTCAGTACAGTGTGACTTTAAATAGTGATCAAAATGGTCTGGACCATGTTATCCCCACCAACATCGATTTTATGTCTTGTGATCAAGAAAGCTGAACACTTGTACCCTACAGAATGAGTGGACTATTTCCATCACCTTTTATTGTCTCTTTTACCCCTTTTAACTGAGTTCCACCTCCTCTCTGGCAGGTCTTATCCTCAGTCAGCTTTGCTATAAATCAGCAGCAGATACTGTATTGGTGCTAATCTGGGTAGTGAAGCCACTGGTTAGCGTTCTTCGTGGTTTGTCAGCTCGGTGCCGCTCTCAGGACTGCTTGGATAAATTGGTAACACCGTCAGGGTCAGTCGGAGGGGGCAGAGGGACTTAACATGGGTTAGTTTCAGATGACACTCTAATGTGTGTCGAAAGCACGCTCACTTCATTATTTTGGAGCTCAAGAGCATCACCGCCACATGGGGAGGCACTTGATATGTTGTTGTGGAGACTTGGTATTATGGCATCTAAACTTGTCGTCCTTTGACGCAAAGAAACCCCAAACAAACAAATGAAACGCCCAATAGGTCTGTCACAGCATTCGTGGTACCCATCGTTACAATCCAAACATCCACCTGTGTTTTACTGTGAACCAACGATCAAAGGGAAGAGAAACCCTCAGAGTAGTCTGTGTCGAAGCAACTCTGACTTCAAATCAGTTCAGATGTCACTGGAGCCCGGATGACTTTTAAGAACGTGACCTTTGGAAAATCTAAGCATCAGTTTCTGCTTATTACTTTTTGGTCCTGTCAAACTTGAGATGAAGTCTGAGCCCTGTGAAGAAACGCGGAAATGGGTTCAAGCCATGAGGGGAGGTGGCGTCGGAACCCCAGCAATGCTGTCAAAATCCTCAGAGGTTAGCAGCTGTTTCCGCTCATAAATCTCTGCGGGTGCACGAGTGCAACCGTCTTAAAGTCGGCCCTTATATTTGGAACAAGGTAACTCAAGCCCGGTGGACCAGGTTATGTTTCCCATCTGGGTTTTTTTTTTTTGGGGGGGGGGGGGTAAAAATAGCTCAGGTGCTTGAGGGAAGTCAGAGAATCAGGGGAGACTTTAACGGATTAACATGCTGTGATTCTCTGCATGAACGATTCATCCCTCAATGCTGCAGTATATATGTCAGTCTTGGGGGGGATATAATGTCTTAATGTTCACCACAGACTACGTAGATTGATAAAGTTATGATTTTGTAAATATGGAGTCTTATAAAGTTACACAATTTGCCTCAGAAAGGCTGTCATTGGAACATCTAAGGTTGAAATCTTGTATACTCAGTGTCCCTGGATCTAATACAGATTGTTATGACACGATTCAAAAGTTCATCTGAGCTCCTGCAAAACAATTCTGTGCAGTTTCAGCTGAAACACACCAAAGTATGTGCTGCTTTGGTGCGTTTAAACTGGTATTTATTTGTTGAGGAAAATGTTCATAAATTTCAATATACTCATGTCCAGATGAGGTGTAGAAACAATACAATTAAACTTGCCAAACATTTACAAAAAGTACTTGAATATAGATTTTTTATTTAAATTATTTACAGTTCTTCCCACAGACAGTCCCACATTGTAAATGTTTTCATGAATGAAAAGAGTTTTGTTTGGGATGATGTTAGCGATGCTCAAAAAAGAAAAAGACACATCACGTTTTGCTTGTGACCTATACATGCCTTTATGATGAATTCAGCAGTCTACAAAAAGCTGGCTGCGGGAAAATGAAATGATTGGACATGGATGTTAAGCGGGTAGCACCATGCACAACAAGCCAGCTTAATTTAGAAGGACTTGGCTGCGGCGCATCGGGAAAAAGCTGGCACGAGGCTGTTGGTGGTCTGTTTGCAGGCTCAACGGGGCTGAAGGGGTTGTTCTCCTCTTTGCTTCTTGTCGCTTTCATCTTAATCTCTGCTGGCGAACTGCAGACAGAAGAAAGATGAGATTATTTTTTTTAAATGACACAAAATAACAGTAATCACTTAAAAAGATTCATTTATTAGCCCTCAAAATTAAGCCCCAAAACCTGTATTTTAGTTTACATTTAAATCTTAAAATAACATCTTCACACGTCAGTGGCTCAAAATATACTCCGCTTCCCATATATACTCCGATCTTTCCAAAATTCTACGTGGACATTAAGATGTTTCGGAGCATGCAGTCAGAGCGTTTCTCACTCATGTCGTTGTTTCGCGTGATGGCCATGGCGGCTCTGGTGCGGGGACCCTGCTGGGTGAAGTGGTAGCCGAATTTGAGGATGCTGGAGTTGTTCTCCAGCATGGAGGCGATCTCCATCTCAACTGAGTCTCCCAACTTCTGCCTCTGCAGCGAACAGGAGAGGAGAAAGCAGTTTCAGAAAAAGTGACAATGAATCTGACAAGACGGGTAAAAGAAAGGTAACCCCCTTACTAACACAATATATTAAATCTGCATCTGCAGTGAGATGTACAGTCATAAAGTCACAGTTATGTCTCAGACCTGGTTGTCAATCTTGAGCTCCACCAGTGTGGCATTGTTGGCCATAGCTTTGATGATCGCCATCATGCCGTCTGCAGTGATGAAGTTTGACTCGACATTAAGACTCTGCAAGCTGGTGTTCTCCTGCAGCATCTCAGCACATGCCTGGTACACAAGTATTAAATATTGATACAATGGTCCCACAAGTTAACATTTATTTTATAACAGATAGGATTATGGGTTCAAACCCAACAAGTATTCCAATGTATCTTCAGTATTGACAAGTTTATTGGTATCGTCGGGTACAAATGACAGAGTTACAGAAAAGTATCCACTTGCAAGGTTTAAATATCTTTATATGACATCAGTGGCTCTAAGAATATGAATTATGTTTACCTACCAAAGAAATTAAAAACAAAACCATAGAGCTGTCCTGTTGCAGTGAAAAGCCATTGTCACATTGTACTCACGTAGGCCACAGGGTCGTTGCTACGGGTCGCAGCGATGCTCAGAAACTCCACGTGAGAGTTCCCCTTCATCGCCTCAAAGATCTCTTTCAGCGTTGGGATGGGAATGTCCTGCAGCACAGACAGACAGACAGACAGACAGACAGACGTCACCTGTACAAGCTTTGGTTCTCAGCCAAGTGCTGCTGAGGATTTACACTCCAACTGATCAATACAGCAGATGATTTGAGTTTATGAACTCCCACTATGAACTGAGGAATGAGTCGCACTGGTTGGCACCTGCAAAATCTTTGCCTGCTCGGAATTAAATTAAATCTGTGAAGCTCAGCTGCATGTTTTTTTTTTATGATGCAGAAGCTGATATTTGCATTGGTGGCACAGCTCCAGGTTGAAGCCAACGTTGCTGTTCTTTCCCGTTCAGCTCACCTTGATGTTGTTGAGGTTGACTTCAGTCAGGCTGCTGTCGTTGTTGTGGATTCTCTCCAGAGTTTCCTCCACGTTGGTGGGGTTGGGCGGCTCGTCAGGGAAGATCTTGAATGGATCTGGTTTCACTACACCTGCCGGAGACGCAACATCACAGCTTATAGGCTACAGAATGGCATACAGTCAATGTTACATTCACTATACAGTATACCTGAAAGAAATCTTGTCATGAATTATAATGGGCCTGTAATCAAGTTAGAACATTTAAAGGGCGTCCCTAAAAATTATTATATATTGATGTTGAACAGAGAAGAGAAAACTTTAAGAAAATAACCTCTTTGAAACTTAATTTAAATGACATGACATATTATCAAAGATGAGAAAAACCTCAGGCTGTATTTTCCCTTCATGTAGTTTACATACAGCAACTTTCAATCAGTTCCTGTTCAGCACATTTAAGCAGTGGTGGAAGAATCATTCAGATCCATTTCTTAAAGTTCCCCTCCAGACACATTCTAAAGTACATAAAAACACACATTAAATAGTTTTTAAAAACCCTGAAAAGGAACTGAAAGCACATCTACTCTTTCTCCCTCAATGAGAAATTCTGGATCTATGAATCTCAGGCCTTGCACCCGCCCACCACCGTTAGCTTGCGCTAGGTTGACCGGTGAAAGAGCAGCTAGCATCAAGATGGCTAGTGTTAGAGGAAACATGGGAGGGATTCAGCCGTAACGTTACATGTTTGAGCCTCAGGCAGACCCGGACTCAGATGAGGAGTCTGTTGTGCACCAAAATCAGCAGCTAGCTATCAGAATGCTAAGTGCAGTTAGCATCTTTTGCTTATGTTGTTTGTTAGCTTGTTAGCTTGTAACTGGCAGTGGCTGACACAGCGTTAGCGGTTGTGAAACGTACAATAATATCTGCTACGATGTTACAGCGTGTTCACATCTTGATAGCCAACTAAGTTTGTCTGGGAACTGTCTCATTGGCAGGAGTAATATTTGTAAATTAGACAGCGATTGGCTTTTGTTTTTGTGACGTACCAAATCTAACTCTAATCTAATATATTAAAATGAAACCATGTGAGAGGTTCAGAGGGGAAGATTACCATTTGGTGGAGCTATTAGCATTTTTTGTAAGACTTAAGCAAGATTTTTTTGTAAGACATCCAAAGCCGAAAAGGGTGGAAACTTAATCTTTTAACAAAGTGTTGAAATCTTGAAGCTTCTTATATTATGTACTGTGAAGTCGAAGTATAAATTGGCATAAAACAGAAATACTAAAGTAATGTACAAGTTGAATAAATGTACTTCCAGCACTGCATGTAAGCACACTATGGTTATCATTTAAAATGTTTGATGCAATACCAATATGATACCTGTACTAATATAGGAATGCTTTTTATGATACCTTACTTGAGGGATATGAGGATATTTTTCTACTTGCATCAGTGTAAGAACGTGGCTTCTTGAGACTTTTAATATTAGTTATCTGTACCATTCGTCATACGTACTGTTGATGCCCTCTGTGTTGGCGATGGTGCCTGTGGTGCCCAGAGCGTCGTAGTACTGCTTGTTGCTCATCAGCGTGTACATTCCAAGGATAGCTGCAAGTACAGGGAAACAATCACTATGAATAGAAGATAAAAATATCTGTGATATTTTATTTGGATCATATTATGAGTCCTGGTTTGTGCTTTTGTCACAGTTGTTGTTACAGCCTATGCTTTGCCCCTGCACTGATATCACCAAGATAAAATTCATTGCTGCATTTCAAAACAAAAGGCCCGTTCAGGTGTTCCCTCGTCTAACGGGTGTTTCTAATCTGTGTGTCTGTTTGACAAGATATTTTTGTCCGAGCTCAGGAAACTCTCTCACTGGTTGTAATCTTACAGATTCAGGGGCCCAGAGGAAGTACTGATACCACATATTTGTACACAAGTTTCAGGGTGAGGGGTGGGTTTCTAACGTTCTCATTCTAGCTGATATTGAGTCAGTGTTAAAAGACCACCTGCAATTTAGTGAAGGAGCGTCTTGGACAACCAACACATACTGTATTTACAATGAGGTTGTGCATGTTCATAAAGACAGAAATCAGCAAATTTTCAATTATGATGTGAACAGTTATAAAGTTTGATATCCATCGTGAGTGAACAGCAAAAAATACATTTAGCTAGATATGGTGGTTAGCTAGATATAAGGTTAGTGATACATATTGATTGATGGGCTAGTGAAAGACAGATAGTTAGCGATAGTTAAGATAGATATAGTGACATTAATGTATAGTGATAGCACGTGATAGGTGAGAGATAGTTGGTGAGCAGGTTCAGTCTTCATTTCACTATATGGGGTGATGTCATCTGAAGAATAATGTAAGTAATGCCCAAGATATGCCTATGCTGTATACCTAACTACAATTTTCATCAAATCAGAACCACAGCCATCAACGTCCTCAGGCCCACCACAGGTGACTCGACTCAAAACTGGACTGAAATACAAACTAAACTGACGAGGGAATGAAGTGCAGGTGGAGAGAAGGGACACTTACATACCATCACCTTATAAAGTTGCAGTGGTGAAAACGTTCACAAAGAAGTGTTTATTTAGCCTTCACCTCCAGCAGATACAGAACAGCATTATAGTTCATTTGTAGTCCAGTTTCAGGCCACATGGCAAGTTTACGTCGAATATTCCCTCTTCTTTTAGCTCTATGTTTGGTCTCCACCAACCCCTGAAGGAAATATCTGGCTGTTAAGTTGCTAAATGCTCCACTGTGTTCACTAGCTAGTCGCTAACTGTGTCTGCTTTGCTGTCAGACAGTGTGCAGTACGTTTATCATGGCTTGTTTTAATCTTTTAAACAGCCGTGAGGGAAAACACAAAGTTAAAGCAGGCTGTAAAGTCAAAACAATGAGCTGAAAGACACTAAACTGCAGAGTTGAATGCTAATTCTCTGTGTTTTTTGTTTTTTTACAACATAAAAACCCTTTCACATTATACATAGTTATTTTATACATTGTTAATTTCAAATAGAGCAGCTTTAAATAAATCTAAAAGTCTAAATAAAAAGTATTTAGAGATAAAATTGGTCAAGATGGAGCACATTTTCATTATACTTCTTTAAAGGTTAATTAATATGCACCATATTTTATGAGCAAGTCATATGTTTTGTATGCAAAGTCAGAATGTGCAATGCTAGAATAAAAGTCAAGTAAAGTACAAATTCCCCCGAAATTGTACAAAAAGTACTTGGATAATTGTATGTAGTTCGTTTTTCGGCCAATTTATCCACTAGTTAGTGATTCGTTTGTCTAGTTTCATTGGTTTTGAGATAAAGTGACGACGTATTGAAAGAAAACAGAGATGTCTTGTAGGCCTACTTCAAACAAGTTCTACAGCAAGGCTATATTACAGAAACAGAATCTATAGAATTTACAGTGAATATCTTCACATCACCTTCACTGAAGAGATAAGAGTTTCTCGTGTTCTCCTGTTGTTACTGTTTATGACCAGGAGGGGGCAGACCTGCTGCTGCTTTTCTTGCTCCTGTTTTAACCTGCCTGTTTTAACTGTGTCACACACCAACTGCTGTGACAGCAGCCCCCCTCTCCCCTCCCCATCACCCTCACTCCACCTTCCCACCCACCAGCCTCCTGACCTGGTGTGGGGAACCATGGGAAGGGCCTTGTGGGGAGAAGGAGGCCAGGGAGACAGCTGCCTGCTCAAGGGGGGCGTAACTGACCATAAACACCTCTACATCACCCAGTTTGGACCCTGAGAATAACTGTCAGTAGCTTTGCAACACAAACTAGACTGCAGATAAAAAGCTCAATATAGCAACATGTTAATAAAAATAAAGTGTGAAAATTAAGTCTCCAGGGTGACTTGTTGGACCATTTTCCCTCTGAGCTTGTGAAGCGGGTCGGCTAAGCTATTCATCCCCTTTTAGTGTGTTTGCCAGAAAGCCCACACAAAAGACTGACGGAGGCTAACTGAGGTTTAATCCTCATGTGGACTCCATCCAGGGTTAAAACAGCGGTCTCTCTGACAAACAAGCTCCCCTGCTCTGTCTTTCCGGATGCCTGCCTGCCTGCCTGTTTGGCCTGTCAGAGAAGTGTGGCTGTTTTCATGTGTTCAAAGGGTCACTCGATAAAAGGAAACATGTTTTATGGTTTCATTTCACCCACTTTCTAAAGTCAGCTAACATTTATTCAGCATATCAAGCATGCATATGTGGAGACGTGGGGTTTTCAGGTAAACAATGTCTAATACAGCTATTGCAACTTATGGAAGTAAGTAAGCGGTTCTTCTCTGAAATAGCTGATCTGGGTCCACATCTTTGCCTACTTCTTTATTAAATTGTTGATCTGGGACAATGCACTAGTTAAGGCAGGCTTGTCAAGCTTTGATTATCTCCACATACCAAACTGCACGGGTCTGTAGTAAGAGCAATACTCTGCATTTAAACATTTTGAAAGGTGGTATGGCTGGTTTATTTTTTTTATCTTTCCAAAACCAGAAACACAAGACAAAAAGTGCAATCAATGGACAAAGCAATGTGTTTGTCTGCTCCAATGTAAGCTTCAATCATTAGCATGCCCGAACTAGCATCTACAGTAAACGGGTGTATTATTTTCTCACTGTGTGAAAGCAGGTCCATGATGTTATTAAAGTTTAAGCTAATGTTAGCAGCTCTGTCCTGTTCTTCATAGATTCGGGGAGGTTTACACTCCGGCAACCCCAACTAATGCTACAAGAGATAGTGTTACATTTGTCCAACACATGTTAGTCCTCATTCTCAGAGTTTTTTCTCTTGTAATGTTCAGTGAAAACATACTGTGCATATTAAACCAACTCATGGAGCAATCGCTAATGGCATCTTTTGTCCACCTTTGTCTGAAATCAGGGATATAGTTTCAAAAATGATGAATAATTTTTGAGTGGTAAGTTATAGGAACAGCATCTAATGGGGAGAGAGCAGTCAGATATTTGTGTCAGAATCAGCTAATCTTTTAGCAAATGGCTAATTTTCCATCTGCAATCCAGTCAGTTAGCCTTTCTAGTGTTTGCTTGTAATGTTGTTGATCAAGGAATAGCACTATAGTGACTACACCCTTAAGACAGATAACAGATAATCTAATCTATAACTCTTAGCTCAAAATTTCAAAAGGTTATCATAATACTTCTCAAGTTATGTTGATTGTAAGCTTCAGGAAACGAGCTTCAGGGGACATGAAAGACTTTTCTATCTGTAAACACAGTAGCTTCCCACTGCTCTGTTTCAAACAGATACAGTATCTTTGCCCCCGCCACCCCCATGTTTACTCCACCCTTCCTTTGGTGGCCTGGAGCCAGGCTTATTTATTTTTGTGTTGCTGACCATAGGGAATTAGACCCCATTGCATGTCTGCCAAGTCTGTTAGCTTGAGACTACTGAGCTGTGTTGAGGGAAACAATATGAAGCTAACAGCAGAGAGATAACTGGGTCTGTGTAATGGAACTATGCAGGTCAGAGCCACTGTGATGAAACACTGAGGTCACACTGTGTTGGGTATGTGTCTTAATAATAAGAACCAGCTGCTGGCAAACAAAATGAGGACAAGCAGATGATGTCATTGGAAGAACAGACCTTTTTCACAGCAGACACTTTCGCATGTCATAACAGGAAATACAGAGGTGTAATTGATAACATTAAGAGCGACTGCATCACATTTAGATGCACTTTCTGGGTCCTTGTATGATGCATGCTTGCTGACTGGCATGGGCCTTACTGTTTTCTTTCTACCAAACTACACCGTATCATCGTGCAGAAGGAAACGTGCATCCACTCATGGACGAGAGGCTCGCCCTCACGACAGCGCCGGATGTAAACATTAATGGCGTCCTCCTCGGCTGAGCTGTGAAGTTAGCTAGTTTCCTTCTGAGCTGTGATACAGAAAGAAAATAGTTCCTCCATGAAACTGCTCACAACAAGGTCTGTGGATTATCTTGAGGAACCGGGTCA
>JBBPCS010033011.1:0-22051 GCA_037974645.1 Hollardia meadi
GTTTTCGGCAGTTTTAAACTTTCCTGATGACAAGTTTTGTTTGATGTCCTCCATTCTCCCTGGTTTAGGCTGAATATGTATTGCGGTCTGCCTGAGTGTAACAAATAGCCTGTGTTGCGTTCATGCGTGTTCACGTAAATAACAGACTCCAGCACTGAATAGGCCGTAGCACAACACAGCAGCATGTCAGGTATCCCGAACCCGAGCCGAACCCGTCTAAATTCTTATCCAAAACCTTGAGTCGGGTATCAACACTCTAGCTGCGTTACTGTTTTGGGGAATCCTCGTGCAGGGGTGGACTAAACCATTTTGCACCTTCTGTAAGGGGTGACAGTGAGCCTCCACTATTTTTTTTTATATACAAAGTTCAGTCACTCAAATGTTTTATTCAGCCAATTTAAAGTTACTCACGACATTAATTAGGCCTACTTAAAAATTAAAAAATTGCAAACAAAAAAAAACATTTCATCCCAGGCTTTTCGAGGGCCCTCCCCCATTGGGGCCCTGGGTACTCAGTCCCACTTTCCCCCCCACTATGATGCCCCTGATTACTGCACAAGACTCCTCCTTTTCGTTCAGTCTCTCCCTGTTTCATGTCATTATTCATAACGTGGTCGTCTTGCAGTCTAAAAATATTAATAATGCTTATAATCGGTTACCCAATTTCTTCATGAGCTCTTTGTGATAACAAATAACATAAATATCCACATCAGAAGCATTAAAGTACTGAATAAACTTCTGTCAGTCACCAGAGTTTGATTTCCCCACGAGTCCTGATGATGCAGGATGACAATCGTTGAAACTGTCCAATCAGTGAGTTACCTTTCAGTCTGTAACTTGATGTTTACTACTCTTGGTTCATTTGTAAAAAGTCAGTGTGAAAATGAACCAGACCAGCAATAAAAGGCAACAGTGTGTCATTTTTTCCCCCTTGGTCTGGACCAAATGAACCGAACTGCAGGTGTAAAAACACCCTAACAATTATTTAACAATTATTTACACCATGTCATGGTTTCTTTGTGGGGATGGACACTGGGGAGGAGAGTGGGATCAGGTGATTGTTGTGTATTGATGGATTAGTATAGAATAGGGGTAGGACTAAACAAGCATGTTGCTTCTTCCTACTCCTTTTCAGACATTAAAAAAGCAATTTTATGCTTCTCATTGAATCTCTGTGAATATTTATTTTGTTTTGTTTTTGTCTTTTTTTACACTTGTATATTTTATTATTGTTTTTTATGTTCTAAATAAATCAAATCAAATCAAATCAAATCCCTACAACTATAACCAGGGTTCATACACATTTTACCAATAATTCTCCATGAATTTTCGTACATCCTCTAAAACGTATATACGTTTACACATGGACAATGAGAATAAGAATTCTGGTCAAAATTTACCACAGCATACAGTATATTAACTAAAACTAATCACAAGCTGTGTGGTTTGAAACAAAATAAATATTTATTTATTGTCATGTAATGTCGCCACACCAGTAAGATGTTCACAAAATAAAATGTGTCACGACGAGAACTCCATTGTGTAGCCCTAATTACAATAAATGACTCGGAGGCAACAATGTTTGAAAAATAAATAAGCAGATAAAAGTGTCATGATTCACTCTCACTCAGTCCTGCTTCTAGTAATTTTCCACTCACCTCACCTCTGCTCCACTCTACCTGTCAGCCACGCCCACATAATCAAGCCAATACTATTCACCTGGTCTCTCAGCTGCTCCCGATCAGCAATCAGCCTGCCTAATTAAACTCCTGCTCCACACTCCTTCTCTGCCAGATTGTTCTTAGCCCTCATGCAAGATTCTCCAGTGGTTATTCCCAGACTGATCTCCCGTTGCTGACTCTGCCTGTCCCTGACTCTCCTGCCTCGTCTCCGCCCTAGAAAATCCAACAGCCTTCTGTCCCTGACCACGAAAACTGTCTCTGCCCTTCCTGTTCCCGTGGCTGTTTGGTCTTCCCCTGTCTCATCTACACAGCGTGAGTTTCAAGAACTATTCACCAGTGTGATAACTCCAGAGTCCCTGTCATCACCAGAGTTTCTGGATTTCTGGAGCGACACCTGACTGCTAAGATTACTAATACTGTGTTCAATAAAAGTCATTACCGATTCAATGTGGTGTATTGTGCTGCTATTGGGTTCAACCATAACCCATTACAAAAAGTGTCCATAACATTGACGTTAACTTCAATACAGGATTTTGTAAGTAAGATTTTAACCAACTGTGCCCGCTGTCTACAACTAGCCTAAGTAAGCACTTATAGAAGACAACCTTCTGTTTAAATCCCGCAAAAACAATCCACAGTCTATTATTTTATTTTCAGCAAGCCTCTCATGCTTTTAAATCTTCAGCAGAGATGCTTTCCTTTCTTTTGCAGTTCAGCAGAAACTGTAGGACTCATTGAAGATATATAAAGATGGACGACTTGAGAGCTCCCCAAAAGTGAAGCCAAAACATCTTGATCGCCCCCTGATGGTAGTCTGCAGTATAAGTCATAAACCCCTCCTCAATGATTTCAGATGGCCGTGGGCCAAACTAAAAACTCAAAGTACATGTCAAATAAATTTTTCCCAAAGATGGTTTCTGTCATTTTAGGTAGTTCTTATCACGCTGATGTATGTTCAAGTGTTCATTTTTCTGATCAGTTTGGTTTTAATGAGTTATTTAATGCTATAAAAACAGGGTGAAACATCATGAGTGACAGCTGAGCCCTGCTCGCAATTAGGCAGGCTGGCATATGGGTGGGAACTTGATACCGCAGCTCCACCGCACGGTTGCTACTGCACAGACTCTGGCTCCAAACGACGTCACCAGTGAAAGATGGCAGTGCTCGTATCCGGGATATTTGGGCTTCACTTTTGTACAATGGGAGGAAGTGGAGATGCGTCGTCCATCTTTGTCAATGGTCAGATTTGGTGATGCAGGTCAGTTTGTTTGTAGCTTCTGCTTTCTCTGCGTATTCACCCGCCAATTCCTTAAGGGCACAAATATCAGCCTCCATCCTAGCCCTCTCTATCAACTCATCTAGCTCAGAACCTTCCTCTTCAAATCAACAGCTTGCCATTTGTTCTCTCTATTCTCTTCATCCAGGTGGTCATGGTACTTCTGCTTGGCTCCTGCTGTTGAAAGGAGTGGCTCTTTGGTGATCTCTACCTTGTTTACACCCCTAACAGACCTGACTTGGTCAACAGTGAGCCTCTGAGCCACCAGAGACCTCTCCTTCTGATTCTCCACAGGCAATTGGTAATGAAAAATCCTCTCTCCATACTAGCCTGTCCATGAGGCAAGTAGAATCTTCACTACATCCCACACTCTGGAAAATGATGGTTTTGTCCCCAATGTCTCATACAGCAGGGTATCCACTCGATCTTTCAGGGTCAGATTCCCTGAATTTAGCTTGAAGAGCAGCCAAATCACAAAATGTAGTATGTGTATCATTCTTTTACACACTGCTCCTTAATTTCAGTCTTGGGTCAAAGCACTGCATGCTTCTCACCAATGTGTGGTGCACTGCAGCCTTTTTCAGAAACTTCCTGAAAAGAGAGCTTCAGCGCAGATGACCAACCCGTTCTCTTCCCCAGCTGTCAGACATCGACATTTTGTCAAGGCCCCTCGCGTCTCATCCAGACGCACAAGGTATACCCTTGTCAGGCCAACGTGATCTCATGGGATGGCGTATGAATAGCACGCTACCTTTAAGGCCATTTTGCATGTCATTTCACACCCGCATTTTAAGCTTTTCGCGTGTCATTTAATGCTGTCCGCATTCTGTCCGAGTTTTAGACATGCAGGAAATGACGTTAGGTGACTTTTGTTGTGTGACATCTGTTTTAGTCACGTGACCTACGGTCGCAATTTGGTTAAGTTTAGGCATAAAAACGACTTGGTTGGGTTTAGGAAAAAAAACATGGTTTGGGTTAAAATCAGTTTAGTTATGTTACGTGAGTGACGTAAGTTCAAAACATTATGTAACTTAACTTAACATGAATTACAAACGGTCCAATATCAACTTTCGGTTTCACACGGGACGCGAACTCCGGTCTCCTGGGTCAAGGTCCGCTTGAATGTATGTTGTACGTTTAATGTAAAAGGATTTAATATACATCAGCCGGCGACACCAAAGGGTACCTTGTGCATATGGATAAAACAAAAGTATGGCAAATCGTCGGTATGTGAAGACCTGGGATGAGAACAAGCCGTGATGACTGATTACTGAATGAGTGAATATTACACTACACAATCATAGCTTTGGGGATAGAAACTACTAATGTTGTATGCTGGTTGTATTTACTATTCTATAGAGTGATATCCTGTATAGTATGTGTTGCACGACACAAGTCCTGCTGTCCCTGAACAATGGGTGCCTGTGCAGAACAACTCCTATATGGGGCTTTTTTCATTCTTATTTTTTGCATTCTTTCTTTATTCAAGAGTGAGGTCTTTTAATTTGAGAGCATAAGGTTGATTTCATTTCCTGTTAATATTTTGTAATGCTTTCCCTCGAAACCCTGCCCTTGCACTGAAATAACCCTGCTTGTACTTAGATTGTCCCTGCTTTTGCTCAAACTATGAGCTTGAACTCAGATATACTGTTGCTTGCACAGATTTCCTGCACTCCAGCTTCAGCCCATTTTTCTCGCACTTCTCTGCTCTCAGATTTCTCTTCTGCTCTTGGATTTCTTGTGCAGCAACCCTGTCAAAATTCACCAACCGAATGCCAGGTGTAGTGTTGACCCAAGAAATGATCCCTCATTGGTGCGGCCGTGTTTGCACCTGTGGAGTGCTTTACGGGTCTACAAATCACATACTGGGCTCGGGCCAAATTTTACTCCTGACATGCTTTCTCTGTTTGAACCTTCAAGGACAAATCAAATTAAATCAAATTTTATTTATTTAGCGCCAATTCACAACAAAAGTTATCTCATAACACTTTAAATGAAGAGTAGGTCTAGACCACACTCTTTATTATTAGTTATTAATTATTAATTTACAGAGACCCAACATTTCCCCCATGAGCAAGCACTTGGTGACAGTGGTGAGGAAAAACCTGAAAAACCCGGCTCGAGGTGGGTGGCCATCTGCCTTGACCGGTTGGGTTGAGAGAGAGAGAGAGAGAGAGAAAGATAGAGAGACTGGGAGAGAGATAGAGAGACCCTAACCCTAACCATAATTAGTTTTTTTTATTAACCATGCTGCCCTTTTTCATGTTTTTCATGAATGAGAATAGGCTACTATCTCTTATGCTATCTCTTGGCAATTGAATTCCCTTTCAACATTGTTATCTGCCAATTCAGTAAGTTAAATCAAAAATAATTATGAAACAACTTTGAAAAATAGAATGAACAGAATAGATAAAAGAAGAAATCAGCTCTGAGTAAAATGATGCTGATCCTACAGTTTTGGGATCAAAGCCTGTTTGAAATAAAGAAAAATGTGAACACTTGTATATATTTTGGGTCCAAATAAGGTGCTATTCCTCTGCTAGCTTAAAGCATGTGCTTTATGCTAAGCATCTCAGCAGGAATCACACAGTTCTTGAGGTATGTGGATTCATAAATATTGTGCAGATAACAACATAGACACCCTCCACCTGAGACCTCCTCACCTCCACACATGCCCATTTTCTAGCAGTACAGTGATCATGATCTATTGGGGCTGTGTGAAGCACACAAACAATGAATCCATTAGGACGTAACATATACCAACTTGAAGCTCTGTCACGAAAAACCCCCCAATACATATACCAAAGCTGACATCCACACAACAGCTTTCAGCTGTTAAATATTTGTTTACGCGGACAGGAGCCGCTGCCTGAAAGGGAGGTATGTAGAAAGTCAATATTTTCTCATACCATATTCTGTATCTGTAATTCACTGTGGCTAGAGACGGAGCACACACAAATACACACAAACACACTCTGCACCATGGTAAATCCAAGTCACTTCATGAGCAGTCGTTTTCCTTCAAAATTATCAGTGAGTTTCAAATTCAATGGGAAGCACAGATTCCCATGTGTATGGAGATTAATGCAGTCCTTTCTTATACAATTGATTGCTTGACTTTCATTCGTGGGTTTAAGATGTGCTGGTAGGCATGAGACATCTTCTCAAAATGTGAGATGATCCAGTTCATGTAATAGATGGTTGAGTCATTCCTCATTTGTTCCTGTGAATGAATGGACATAAGGTGAATAAAAAGATGTACAAGATGAGTCACAGCAATTACACACTAAGACAGTGAATACACGATGAGACCTTTTCAGGTGTTACAGTCATTTACATGATAATACACATTTGCAGTGAAGTGTAAAATGCAAAATAAGTGTTTTGGCAATCATCAGGAATAAAAATGCAGAAACTTCTGAACAGCTCTTGTAGGTAATGTAGGTTCAGTGAATACTGCTGGAAGGAAAGTGCACCACTTGAGTGATCCAAGGCAATAATTTCAAAGCGCTCATCTTTGAAGATGTTAAAGGGGCGGTTTAAAGAGATTGAAGTGGGATTTTATGAGGTATAGCAGCAAAACCTTTTTACCCACCTAAAACAATATATTCTCACTGTTTTACCTTGGTGTCAGACAGCCTTTTCAGACAGGGAACTGAAGCCATTATCATTCTCGACAGCCACCAGACTCCTTTGACAAAAACAGTGATTTTACCTTGCAGAACACTGGAATTTCGAAGTAATAACAGCCTCAGTTCCCCATCACAAAGGGCCGTCTGACCACAAGCTAAAACTTTTAAAATATTCTAAATATAGAGTACTTTTTTTTAGGTGGGCCCTTTTTTTGGTGGCTAAAATACGTTTTGCTGCGGCCCCGTCCACAGCAGTACATTGCTTTGTTTCCTACACTGCTACTCCGGGGCGGGCCGCCTGCCATGTACTGTAGGTAACACACTGACTTTGGATAAGTACCTCATACAACCCCTCTTAAAAAAAACAACAACAAACTTTCCCTTTAACTTTTAAAATAGATACACAAGGTAACATTACAAGTCTGGTAAGCAGTAAAGAATGTCTTCTGAGCATTGGTTTAAAGGAAACACATGAGAAGAAATCAGTAAATACATCAACACACAAATAATGCAAAAGAGTGGAACAAAGTGAAAGTATGAAAGATTGACAACAGAAAGATTTACATTCCTAATTAGCAGTTAGCAAAGCTATGTTGTTGAATGTGGCGATAGCCTAATGTGTCTTTAGCCAATCAGACTGTATGGTACTGCTTGTGAATAGTTAAACCTTTCATTCAATCAGTTTCATTGAACAACTCCTTGAGGTGCTATCAGCAGTCCATTGTTAGTGTAGTGATGTGTCATGAAATGACCTTTGAGACCAGAGAGACACATGAATTATAATATAAAGACACCAC
Organism: Hollardia meadi; assembly: GCA_037974645.1. Classification (NCBI taxonomy): domain Eukaryota; kingdom Metazoa; phylum Chordata; class Actinopteri; order Tetraodontiformes; family Triacanthodidae; genus Hollardia; species Hollardia meadi. The sequence continues at coordinate 7,388 of JBBPCS010033011.1, forward strand.
AGATTTGTGTTGTAACGTGGCTCATTGGCTCAGTGTGGAAACAAGCAGAGGCACTCTTGAGAGCAGCAGAGCTCAGCACTTTTGATCGAAGTTGATAGCTAAAGAATGAATTCTAGCAGCAGGGAGTTAAGTAGATGGCGAATTTTAACATCACTCAGACATCCTTGATTCGACAAGAGGATAAAATCTTAATCCCCTTCCCTGTCTGGGAGTAATGAGATTAGAGAAGCTGAGATGGAGCGTGGTGTGACTGGCAGAATTCCTGGCAGAGATTTTCAGCTTCTTTTCATTTTCATCTGTTGCTCATTATGTCTGGTTTGTTATTGTCATTTTGGAGGAAAACGTGAAAATATCAGAGAGGAAGTCCAATTTGCTTTCTTCCTGCCCATAGGACACTGTGGGTCATCACATCACAGCATTTGAATAACTACACTGGAATGCTTGGAGCAAGGAGAAGGGACCTGCCTGGGCACTGTATAGTGTGAATGTATTTTATTTAGCTATTTATTTAGTTTTCGAGGGGTTGGGGGAAAAGTTAGTCTTTTGCTAAACTCCATCCCCTTTAATTGCTAGAGTTTCGCCTGCCAAGCATTTCATTCTAGCACTGCACATTGAGTTTACAATTATAATGAATGATAATGAAAGCTGCTCACTGGGTGCATAAGTCCAAAAGTTTTATTCAGTTTTACAGCTGTGGGAGAAATGGCCTGCATCAACCAGCTGAAAAGTCACGATACAGGAATACATTAGTGGCCAACAGCAGCAGTGGTTGGCTGTTTGCTTTTATGGCAGCTGTCACCGTGGATACAGGTAGAGACCACAGCAACACACCTGTCCATCCCAGCAGTCATTAGGTTGGTGATTCCTTTAGGGGCAGCCTGTGGAGACCCTTCGTATCAGACATCCTCTACAACGTGTCTGATGACGGCAGCATGGTGGGATCAGCAGTTTTACAACAGTTTCGTAATTTCTTGCTTTGGAGGTTGTATGGACACGGATAATGTGATGCTCTATCCGAATAATAACAAGCACACACATTTAGCACTGCCAGTGCTATTAGTGTTTATTGATGTCCTCCTACATGACAGAACAGGAAATATTAGTTTTTCCCCTTAAAATGAAATATTTAACAAACATCCAAGCATATAGTTGGTGTGTCAAACCGCAGTTTGATACTTCTATTAAATTAGGAGTCCAAGCAGTGATGCCTGATTATATATTTTCAGATTATTCTTCCTCTTCTTCTTGTACCCTAAAAGTATCTGGGCCTCAGACTGTAACAGCTACAGTTCCAACCCGTTCTCATCCCAGCTCGTCACATACCGAGGTTTTTGTCTTGTGCCCTTTCGCGTCTTATTCAGACGCGCAAGCTATCCTTTGGTGTCGCTGGCCAGCGCGCGAAGCCTTCCCTTTAGTGTCTCTGGGTGATGTGTGTCTTAAAAAACGTAGACAAAAGATCTAGAGTGCTTAAGCAGATAGCTAGCTCAAACAATATTCACCAATGAGGGAAAAAACACGAGTCCTGAAGATGACACGAGGATCAAACGCCAGGATGAAACACTGGAGAAGGAGAGGCACAAAACCAAACAAACAACAGAAACCGCACAATTCTGATGCACGTCTACATTACTTTGGTTAAGTTTAGGCACAAAACCTAATTGGTTAGGTTCAGGAAATTACTGGTGATGTTTGGTTTCACATGGGACGTGGACTCTTGGGTAAAAGTCGTGTGTGTTACCCTCCACTCAACCCCGACCTCCACCCTTCTTGGCACTTTCTCGCTTTGGAAAGTACAACGTGCTACGTCATCTGTTCAAGTGGCCTGAAACTGATATGGACAGCTTTAAATTGCAGGTACACTAAACCCCTGTGTGCCTCTGCCTCATGCCAAAGGGTAACTTGTGCAACTGGATGATGGGCTGGGTCAAAACGTCGATATCTGACAAGCTGGGGATGAAAACTCAGTATAGGTTGGAATCTTACCCACTACATTTTGCCCATATCTGTATTTTTCACTCCACGTCCTACAGATTTTGAGGAGTCTGCATCAAAATTTCAAATTCAAGATTTTTAATATTCCAGCTCCAGGTTGAAAAAAATAACTTAATTCACAGTTAGATGTGAAAATATTCTGGCTCTACATGCTGTCTCACTCTGTCGTTACTAGCATTTTTGTGGTGCTAGCTTACTGAACGAGCTCTCACACTGACAGCAGGTGGCATCCTGCAGGTGGCACCCTGCAAGGTCGTCACTGCCACTAGTGTATGGATGTGTGTGTGAATGGGTAAATGCTGACTTGTAGTGTAAAGCGCTTTGAGTGGTCAAGCTGACTAGAAAAGCGCTACATAAATGCAGGACATTTACCATTAATACCATTAGATTAGCAAAATAAAGTAACAATAAAAAACACATATTGAAAAACACACCGGAACACTTTCCATCGAGTGAATCCCCGTCCGGTCACGCTTGTTTTACCTCGGGTTCTGTCACTCTCCTTCTTCGCCTTCTTTGCCTTCTCCATCAGCGGGGTTCTTTTTCTCTTGCAGGTAGAGTTTCCACAGTTATTCCATTTGTTCCACTGTTACCTGGGGATGAAAACCGGAGAGAAAAGTGCCTCTTCCTGTTTTGGTTCCACAATGGCTGACGCACTACCTTGGTTGTGTAAATTGAACCTTTTTTTCCTGTGAAAAATCATGCCTAATGGCATAGTGCTCAACATATTGCAACTTTAACACATGCGCTGCACACACACACACGCACGCACGCACGCACGCACGCACACACACACACACACAACACAAATAAATTGGCAAATGCACTGCAAATACTCACAACCCAACCAAATAGAGCAGAGCTGATAGAGAATTTTCAGATGTTAATCATAGACATTATTTTTAAGTCCCTTGTTGCCACGTGAAGCCATTTTAACCCAACTTCTGCGTGTCCTTTTCTCAGTGTGCTGCAATAATAACACACCATGCAGTAGGACATTTTACACCCTCTACTTTTCACAATGACCTTAAGGGAACCAAATCAGAGCCTGTAATGATGTTCGAATGTGTCTTTGATTGGGTAGTATCTCACTTTTGGGCTCCCTTATTCTCCATCCACACTTCATTAATTTTTTCCCCATTTAAATTTTTTCCTTCATGTTCACTCAGGCAAAATTTCAATGCAGTATAATTCTAATTACCTATGAATGCCGATAATGACATTCAAGTGCTTGTATGCTTAAATACCCATAAGAGCCACTTATGATCATGGATTAAAAACGAAATGTTTTTCATTTCGGTTCGTTCTGAGCAGAAACGTTATTTTTCCGTTTCGTTCCAGTGTTCCCAGGCTTCTCCTCTAATTAATAACCGCTTAGAACCTTATAGGAGAACGGTTAATTTGTTATTTTTAAAATGTCATTGCCTTTACAAAATGATTTATACATCGATAATAGGATAAAATATTGTAAATAAGCATCAGAAAGAAAGAAATGACGGATTGTTTGCAACTTTGCACAAGATTGAATGAGTAATGCACAAGATTTAGGCCTACCTGCATGTAGCCTGACAGCCCCTCCCCACCCTTTCCACATTCCAAATAGCATCTTACCACCTCACAGTTGAATGCAGGGCCAGGGAGATATGGCTCATTATCTGGCGGTAATAGGCGCATAACAGGCAGTCTGGGGAATAGCGCGCGGGCAACAAGTAAATCACTTCCGGAATAGAACTTCCTTCGAAAATTTATCCGCAATAACGTTTCAAGAAAAGTTAATTGGAACGATAAATAACGTTATTTACCGGTTATCTAAAATTGTTTTTGTTCCTGTTTTTGATTGCGTTCATCCTAAAATTTTGTTCGTTTCCGGTTTCCGTTTTCGTTCTTTGAACCGTTTCTAATCCCTGTTTATGATGTCATTGGCCTGAGTGCAATTTACAAGTGTGAGAGCTAAGCTCACTCCAACTTCGTTATATCAGCTGTGCGAATTCTATTGAGAGGCAAATCCAAGCAAATCTGTGTGTGTTGGTCTGCTGTCTTTGGAGAAAAAGGTGATTACATAAACATCGTGGTAGTAGAACAGTCCAGTATTAACAGATGCTTTTCACCTGCGAATCAGCCACTCCAACATTAATCTTCAAAGAAAGGCATGATCACAAGCCGAACACAGTCCACAAGCCTCTGCTTCTTTCTATCAGTGACTTGAAGCAGTCTGCCTACACAGGACCATTGGAGCACAAAATAAAGTCAGTGCTGCACACCTGCAGAGCTAAATGTTTCTTGGCTGCAATTCCACTTTAAAAAAGTTTACATTTTTTTATTTATCTTTTTCTTTCTTTCTTTTATTTATTTTTAATAGAAACAATAGGATACCACAAACAATACAAAAGTACACAAGAAAGGAGAATACATAAATTCTATAATCACAAATTTAGAATCGCAAACCAGGGTGTTTATAACCAGCGTAAGAACGTGGTGAGATCATGGTGGTAGTGGATCACCCAAAAGCTACAAACTAGGAGAAAATAAAAAATCCTCACCAATTATCAGTCTATTCTCATTAATGGCTGTCCAGTAATCTTGCACTTTTGGGCAGAACAACAGAAAGTGTACAGTGTGCCATCATTCTCGTTACATCTCCAGCACTCTGGACTATCACTGCTCAGACTTTGAAGGAGTCCAGTAAAGTTTATTTGGAATCTTAAAGTGGACCAGTCTTGGTTTAATCACCCCGGACATTTTTTTTTTAAATGAGTGATGCTCTGAAGTATTTTGACAAAGTAAATGAAGCGAATGTGCAGTGCCAGCTATGCAACATTAAAATTGTTTATCATAAAACTAGTTTTATGTTGATAAACCATTTAATCATACCAGTAACAGGCAATCTCTCATCACCTCATTTGTATGTCTGTTCATTTAGTTTAAACCTGGTGTTTCTGCACAGTTCCAGATAAAGGTTAGGCTATGCTAATATTATTAGTATTATACGATTTGTAGAATTAGATTTCAGTGGTGGTTGAAGTAGGATTTTGGCCAGCTTGTGTGATCCAAACATCTCCACTAACTCCAGAGCCTTGTAAATTCCAAACATTCAAATTTATTGAAAATATATTTTTTTTATCTGATGAAATAATCTGCTTCAATCCATATTTGTTGGCATTTAGCCAAAGCGACATTTTCACTGCAGTTAAACAGCACCATAAATTACATTTATATAACCACAATAATAATTTAAAAAAATCTATTTTGGTTGTCATTCTTTCCTGCTCAATGTCCAGACCAGGCAGCAGATAGAAGAGTTGATTGTTTTGGGAAACAACACGCGGGAGCTTCACTTTGGTTTTAGAAGCTACAGCCTTTATTTACTGACAAACTGTAACCTGCTCCGTACATTTACTGCTACTGACAACCTGCTGCTTCTCTTTTCCTCCTGCTCAGTTTCATTCAGCACCACACTCCTCACCACATGAAAAATTGGATTTTCAGCCCAAACACCTGCAAACCTCACTAATACCTGCGCTTAATGGCTGTTTACAGCATAAATATAGAATATTGTTAACTGATCTCTGCAATCTGTGCAGCGCAGAGAGGTAGGTAACACAACCCGCATTTTGGCTTGGGTGTAAATTTAGGACCCAATTCATAACTTATGTTAGTATTTGAGTTCTGAATAAATAAATTAATGTGAGTAGTCGGAATATATGGATATTAAAATGCCTTTCCCTTGTTTGGAATGCCTAGCCCTTCTTCGTCCACTGGCCTCTGTAACCTGCATAAGTTGAAGGGCATTTGTATATAGGATTCTTCTATTATAGAGGCTATCAAACAGCTTAAAACATTTCAGGGGGATTCTAATTAGTAATGCCTAGAATAGGTAATTAAACGTAGGTGCACACGCGTCCTCAAAATATTACCCATAATCCATAAAGCAATGAAAATAATAATAACTATTTATATAGCACTTTTAAAAACAAAGGTCACAAAGTGCTTTGACAGACAAATCAAGAGCAGGATACTCAGGAAGACAACACAAGTCAAACAGTCAGGCCAAACATAAACAAAATTTTAAAAAATGAAGGAGACCAAAGATACAAAATGCAAGACACAAAGTATTAATACAAAGCAATTAAAGGACAGTAGCGAATCAAAGACTACAGGCAATAAAAAGACAACAGATAAAAAGAATAAAGGCAATAAATTAATAAAAATAATAAAAAGAATGAATAAAATGACATAATAAGAATAAAAGACATAATCACATAAAAGCTAGTTTATAAAAAATGGGTTTTAAGAAGTGATTTAAAAGAGGACACTGAATCTGTGATCATCTCCTCAGGCAGGTCACTCCAAGATGGGGTCCTGATGGCAAAAGCTCGGCCACCTTTAGATTTAAGTCTCGACTTTGGAACTTTTAGAAGGGCCCCACCTGAGGATCTAAGGCTGCTCATATGGGGTCAGCATTTCTGTTACGTAACTTGGAGCCAGACCTCAACAAGCTTTAAAAGTGATCAATAAAATCTTAAAATCAATTCTAAATCGAACAGGGAGCCAATGGAGGGAAGCCAGGATCGGGGTAATGTGATGTCATCTGTTAAAACCAGTAAGAAGCCTCACTGCTGCATTCTGAACTAGTTGGAGGCGGGAGAGTGACTTTTAGTTTTTGCCAGAAATGAGGGGGCCCATCTCTGTTTGAGTGCTTTAAATTAATCTAGCAGTGGGTCAAACCTAGTACTAATTAAATCTGAGCGCTTTGGAGAGAAGGATATGCCCAGATATTTAATGCCTTCTGTAGACCAGCTGAAATTAACCTTGACTTTAAAGTTGCCTTGAAGAGACATGTCACTTATTGAACACTCCACTTTCATCTCTGCCAGTCTGGGACAACGATTGGCCCAAAGCCACATGGCCACTTACCCAACCCACCTTTATAGGTGGCCCATTGGCCCGTATGTGTGTGGATGTATATGATTGCTTGTTTTTCATTAATTTTTTTTCCTTTTTGAAAATTTTTTCCAGTTTATATTTACCCTATTTAAATGTTGTTTGTAATATGTTTTATAATGATGCTGATGAAGGCCTGATGGTCCTGCAGTTTTGACCTCTTTAAACACACCTGTATTTTGAGACTCAATAACTTCTGCATTCAAACAGTTAATTTTCATCTGTTGGTGAACAAGACTTCCATTATGGTTTCACTGTCAGTGTAAATATGTGCATTTCAACTGCCACTGCAGTGATGGTGTCATCACTTGAGAGCACAACCCATAAATCAGCCCACAAATTAGTCTATAGCGAATGACACATGCCACTTATTTACACTGCACATGCATAATGAATTCGCATTGACAACATATCTGTGGCATTAGCCAGTTATGTTTGGGTAATTTAAGTATATAAACATAGTTTGCATTTAGCAGTGCAGTAAAAACTATATTAGTTTCTTCACTCTGCTCTGATGTATTTGAGGTTTTTCTGTTCAACGAGGCAAAATGCTCAAGTGCATGTGAAAATAAAATTGCTAGAATTAATTAGTCCCCCATATCATTAAAAGTGTCACACTAGAGAAAGTAATTTGTGACGCCCCACCCCATCTGGTTTCCTTTGTGGTGTCAACATCATGGCCTCAACACCCTTTTAGTTCTGTTTGCACGTTCTCAACACTCCACACACACACATGCCTCCACTCATCCACATACCTGACACCACTGTCTACATCTCCACACGTCATCCTAAACTTGCAGCACTAAATTCATTTGGCTTTCAATTTTGTGTGTGTGCGACTCCCTATATTGTTGCTACAAGCCTGAGCCACGCTTGTAACAAATTGAAGCAACAGGGCTTGCTGATAAAGATAATTAAGTTGTCCGCATGATGGACGAACCATGGGAACATAACAAGAACATACCAGCTTGTGTGTGTGAATTCATTCATAGATCCACATTTTCGTATTGTTTTTATACCAAGGGTGAAAAGCTGTGCAGTGTAGGCATCACTGATACCGTTGGATGACGTTTCTGCTTCTATGTCATCTGTTAATTCAGTGACTGGGTGGATTGGAGTGCCTCTTTAGAGGTGTGGGAATTCATGCATTTGTCTGGGCTGAAAGCCAAGAATGGGATTTTATTTTGCTAGTGAAAGCTCTGGCTTTCCTGTCTTCCACCAAAATTGACCTGAAGACTACAGATATCCATTAGCTGTTGGGATTAGCTCACTGCTCCGTGGATGTGCTCTGTTTGTCTTTCCTTTTTGCTCATTTCCTTCAATTCTTCCTCACAGCCACTTACCCTGTTGGGTTACTTGGAGAAAATGAGGAAAAGAAGGGAGGAAAGTGAATGTGATGAGGAAACAGAGGTAAGGATAATTAGAACAGTTGTTCTCATATGTCACATAATATGGTTATACATTCTCTTTGACCCACTTTGATACAGTAGCTGAGAGAACAATTCACAAATATGCAGAATCATTAGCCCGAGGTAAAAAAAAATCCAAAGATAATAAGAATGTGACATTTCATCAACAATAATCTATCAAAATATGTCAACAATTAGACAATGTGTTCCTTTCAATATTATATCCTGCTTGATGACCGAGATGTAGATCCCTATGCAGCTAGCCATAATGGCTGTTCCACTGAACATTAGCTCATTACCCCCGGTCTTCACAATGGAGGTAGAGAGTGCAAAGTTAGCATTACTCACAGAGTCACTATGGCCATATTTTTGCTTAAATACGCCAAATTGACATACACCAGAATGTGGTATATAATGAGGTACAATTTTTGGTCATGTCCAATTCTCTGTGAACATGCTGGCCCTTTTTGTCATCGTGATGCTGATGAAACACATCTTAAGGGTTTGCCTTAAGGGTTGGTCACGCCAAGTTATAAAACAGTTGAATCAGAGGATCCACTTGCACCATTGACCAATAACAAGCTCTCTTGACAGTGCTGAACTTTGAGGGGATGGAGGCCCGGAGAGTTCAAAATGGTGGAAACTATTGTACATTTTTGGCTATGTTGAACCATGTATTTTTATCTTTAAGCAATGCTTTATTGACAATTATGAGACAGGAGTCAGTGATAAGTGGTAAATACATCTTTTGAATAAATCTAGTGAACTTGTCCTGTTAGCGATCAAGCTAAGCTAACGAGCTTTGCTTACGCCAGGTTGCAAACTCATTGGGCCCTATTTAAACGATCTAAAGCGCACAGTCTAATGTCTATGGTGCATTTAGGGCCATCTCCATCTCCGCTGCATAATGTGGGCACAAAGTAGGGCCCAAGACGCAAAGGGGTTGTATTTAGTCCCTTAATTATTAATAGGTGTGTTTGGGGTGTAACATAAATTAAACCAATCAGTGTGTCATCTCCCATTCCCTTTAAAAGCCAGGTGCGTCTGCTCAGGGCACATTGATATTTAAACAGCAGCACTTGTCTTGTTGAGGGACAGGTATGTGGTCTTTAGCCGGTAGACCCTCTGCGTCTCCCAATCCTGTCCCATCAACATCTCCATTTGACTGCATATGAACAAATACAGCGACCTTTAACTGAGGAGGAGGAAGGCTGCTGCACCTCGCTCTGTGTGTTATAGAGCGGAGTGCAGTCCGTAGATCGGGTCATAAAAACTATCATTCTGATTAACAGCAGATGGGTGAAAATAATACATAATGGAAAATATTAATTATATTACCTGCAACGATCCCACAGAAGCAAAGACGATACGTGTCTCTTCATGAAGAGTGTCACTCTCGCTCACTCTCGACTTGCATTTACACACAGTGGCTTAAATTAACTGATGATTTTAATCTCCTGACACGCTGAAAGGACGGCTCAGGAGTTAATCTAACGTTAATTACTGTTCTTTGTTCTTTTACACACCCAAAAGGTCATACACACAGTCCAGGTTCAGTAAAATTATAAATGTTAGTTTGTTTCTGTTTCCTCTGGAGAATTTCTGTCCTGCCAAGTTTCTAACTTAGTTTTGCTGCTTTAAGTGTTCCACGACATTTACTGCAGTGACATTACTGCAGCGTGCATTAAAGCGTTTAACATTAGTGAAAGCAGCCACTCTAAGCCTCTCAATCTGTGCATCATTGTGTAACAAGCAGAGTGTACGTGCTTTGTGAAGCCGCCTATGTAGTCGCATCTTATTATCTGAATAATGCGCCCTTGAAATGGCAGGAAAAATACCGCTCCATTGACTTTAGACCACGTTTTTGTTGGTCAATGGCACAATCGTTTTCTCCTGAGTCAAGATAGCAATGTGTCAACAATGTGTCACAAGTGGGGTGGGCACAAGTGGGCACAAGTTTATTTGCTACTTGCAGAACGTGGGCACTGGGAGTGAAAATGACAACTGCATTGGTCGGAAATAAGGATACGTTTCCCATTTGGCAGTAGGAATGATACTTGTGCTGGGCCATGCGCTGGTTTGTGCCTGGCATAAGATATAAGCATAATGCTAGAGGAAAGTAAATGGAACAGAGAGAAGCTCTGCCAGCTAGGATAGCAAGTGTATGGTTAGCTCACTAGCTACAGCATTTCACCAACTAGCCCTGCAAGAAGTCACTATCACCAGGCACCAGCCCCCCGTTTCATATAGAAAAACTATACTAGGGGTTGTTGTGCCCTCTGATGTCAGCAGCAGTCTCAGGTCTTCAGGGCAGATGGTTCCAAGGACTGACAAGCCTTCCACAAAGTCTCAGACAATCCATGCACATGTTTAAACCCATCTGTTTTCTTTGGCATTTATATTTCCTTTCATGAACTTTTACGCTGTGGGTTACACATTTATTTCTGCTTTTATGTTGTTTTATATATATATATTGTTCTCACTGTCTCTTCTACCTACCTCTTCCTCTTTTCTTCTATCTAAATGAAGTTGCTTGCTTGCGCAAAAGGTGCTGTCTTGTCCTATTCATGAGAGTCCTGACCATTCATGTGTGACAAGTACTATCCAAGTTGGTAAAAATAATCTTGCGGCCAAATGGAAATGGATCCACTTACTATTCTATGTCCATGTCGGATTATCACACAGCTCCGCTTGTGGATGGCCTTTCAAGATTAAGAGTTAAGCTTTAATAAGTGAAGGAAAAAATGCTCATGGTAATTATTTCTATTCTATTCTCTTTAATTTGTACATGCAAATCAATTATTTAACCTTCAGGAAAATGTGACGCTGAACCCATTATTGACTCTCCAATGCTGTGTACACTGCTATCATCTTCTTCATACAAATATTAATTTGTCATTCATCAGTTTGACTCATGCCACCATGCGTGCTCTTTATCTTCATCAATTAATCTGCTGTGTTGTCTTTCACTGCATGTTTTTGCTCAGCTAGACAGATTTCTTTTATTTGCCTATCATATAGCCTGCTTTGCGAACACAACCACCAGCCACACAATCCATCACACCCATGCTCTGTCTCATTAGTGCCATATGAATGTGAAACAGACTGCTATAGTGAAGGTCAACGAGGCATTTCATATCCAAGGATTAGACAAGACTTGGCATGAATGGCCCTCTATAATTGATTGATTGCTTCGTCAGTCTTCTTCGATCTCTCTCTCCATCTATCCAACCTTTGCATTGTTCCACTTTGCACAGTTAGTATGCCACCTGTTTCTCAGTTCGACTGCAGTGGATTGTGATTTATTTCATACTTATGTCTTCACCTCAATGCCTTCTCTCACTACTGTGATCAAAAACATTGATCTGAAGCTCAACTCTGAGGCTGTTCTGTCAATAATCTTCTCACAAATAATAAATACAGCAACTTCTGATCAACCCACATCACTTCAGACGTAAATTAACAACTTTGGCTTTGGTTTAAGCACCACCCACTTCCGACTTAAACCCTGCCTGTTCCAATTATGTATCAAGCCCCTGGGAAGGGCGCCAGGCTTTGGTGCAAATTGTAAAATATGGCCACAATTTTAGTTTAAAACATTCAAAAAATTAACAAACCTTATCAACAGAATTTGAAGAAACGGCAGTGCTAAGGTTATGTCTGCATGTATTGTATTGCAGAGATATCTACTGAAGTTAGCATGCTAACCAGCTAGCTCCGGCCCATCCTGTCTCATAATACCACTTTGTACCTGTAGAGGCGATAGTCCGGTAGCCCCCCATAGTTTCAGCTAGGAGATACAAGCGGAGAGTTTTCTAGGTTTCACAAGCTCTCTTAGCGTTAAGTCTAATAATTAAACAAAACAAACTCACAAAATGTCAAAAAAGGAAATATTATTACACCAATTTCCCTTAATAAACAGAAAAATACAACTGTACACCTTCTGATTTCACGTTTCTCTCTTTTATTGAAATAAGACAAACTTAATTTCCTTGTTAACTCATCATAAAATACACTTCATTCAAAAATAAACAAAATAAAACTTACCAAAAAGTCCTGGTATGTCTTTCCACGATCACCTCTGGTTTGGTTGAAGTAAATACTCAAATCACAGAGTAAGATGTGAAAATATTACATCTCAACATGTGTTTTCAGTTGCTGCTGAAGACCAGACGCTATGTCGCTGTTCTGCCATTTTTCCTCTCTTCAGTCCCCGCTTGCTGTGTCTTGTCATCCCCGAAGTCATAGTCCTCTGGTTGCTGCTGTAAAACAACTCTGTCATGGGCTCCACCGGTCTCCAGCCATTTGGTTTCCAGTCATGGTCAGGCTGCGGGGCCCGGCAGAGCTGAGCCTCGTTGCCAGTGGTAGCTCCCTCAGTGATCCGAGGCAGACTTCATTGAGCAAGAGGCCCATTAGCTTCACTGCCTACAAAGCTAACAGTCGCTATTGCTATAACCAAAGATTACACAGCTCAAGATACCACTAGACAGTATAGTGAGCAGCAGATGGTGGTTACTCTGGTGATATGCTGCCCCCTATATTTTGGAGGCACCTTCAAATTCTGGCTATATTTTACAAATTGCACCTTTCAAGCCAATTTGACATTGTGGACAAACTGTGTAATTAAAAAATTACATGATACTCAGGGGCCAAGAACAACATTTTTTCAAAAATTTCACATTGTAAAAAACAAACCGCCTGTAAAATGGTGGATACATAAAAAAAAAACCAAAAACATTTTTACCATTATCAGAATTTGATCCATTTGGTCAGATATCATTACAAGTCTGCAAAAGCGACATATTTGACCCACATTCAAGTTAGCGGAGGGCTAGTGATGAAAGTCACTAGTGGGCATGTGCTATGGGCCCCACAATGCGAAAACTATGCAGGAAATGCAGGTAATTTTATACCCAAGAAGTAAAAAAGTTTTTGGCTGCCACCAGCTTTCATAGGAATGAACAGGACCTCACCTCCAACGCTGTATCCAGATTTTCCTCCTATATATCTATGGTATGGATACAGACCATTGGCTCTGGGCCAAAAGCCGAGCCTGGCTTCAGGTGGGTGTATGGGCAGGAATCCACAGCTCCTTTGCCCGATCACTACTGCGCAGACCAAATGCCATCTCCAGTGCAAGATGACAGCACTCGTATCCTGTCAACAGCTTTTTAGACGTCTCTTTTATAATGATGGTCTATGGGAAAAAATGATGGATGTAATCAATGCAGAATTTAAAAATACATTTAATGCTTTACGTTTTGTTTACATGAAAACTACAAGGCAAGTTTAAAGTGTTAGGGGCCCTAGAGTGGAACGAAGCCAAATCTGGAAACACCCATCATAATGATGAATCACATTGCCTTATCATAACTTTGGATAAAAGTTACTGAACTTGCTGTGACTGTAGGGGTTAAATAAAGGTTAAAGCCAAATGAATATATATTTGAGTGACAGTCATGCTCTGCATTAAATGTGGTGCATCAAGTCTAGACACGCTGTCACAGAGAAAAAAAATGCCCATGAGGACTCAGTCACCTTGGGGTAAAAGTGCAAAACAAGGATTTCCCTGAACAATTTAAAATTAAATGAGGTGCAAAGGTCAAATCAATGCAGAATCCACAGTCAGACTTGGGCTCAGACAGGCTTATTTGACATGTGAAATCATATTACAGGTCCATGGTAGACATGGACATAATTTGGTAAAAGATCACAAATTTCAAAATGTCCATTTAAACTCATCAAAAAAACAAAAAGACGCATCCACTTTGTTCAAGTTACTTCTATATGAGATGTTTGCTGCTCTGTCCTGTTCTTTATTTGGTTTGGGGAAGTGAAAACAGGGAACAATAGAAAGCAGCCTGGAGGCCAGTGACAATATTACAATGGTTACTTTTTCATTTATTTCACTCTCTCTTTGTTAAGCCCAACGCTGACTGAAGAATGTTTGAGCGCTGCTTGAACAGAGACGTATGGTAAACTCTTTACACGCCAACCTCCTTAATCTCATTGTGTGTCATAGCATCATGCCAGAAAAGGGAAGGAAATTAGAGTGTCCACCTGGGTGTCATGTTTGCATCAAAGCTGATTGAAGCCGAGTCATCTATTGATTATACCCTTTTACACTGAAGACAAAAGCCAGACATTTGTGGTTGTTTTTGGTTGTTGGTGTTTTTGTCGAGTGTAAAATCAGAAAGGTTCCTGGATAATGAAATGACACTATAGGGTTATGTTATGACTACCAGCTTCAAATCATCAAATCAAATCAAATTTTATTTGTATAGCGCCAATTCACAACAAAGTTATCTCATGACACTTAACA
>JBBPCS010033021.1:0-22049 GCA_037974645.1 Hollardia meadi
AGAGTTTTGTCGTGAGTTGGAGGCGGCACGAAATTTGGCGGAGGCGGCCGCCTCCAAATTCTCTATGCAGGAAAAACGCTGTAATGTGAGTGTCATGGGGTACGGTTGCGATGGACGATGATATAGACCCTCAGAGTCAGTTGTTGGCTTTTATGACTGTATCAGGAAGGCTGTCCCATAGCAGAAAAGCTGACTTGTTGAAGTGAGTAGAGAGAATCCTCACTAGTTTACCACTGTAGTCACCGCTGCTTCCTACTGTCATTCTGATGGCAAACCTCTAGCTGTGTCACCCAGCTGAGAAAACTCCCGTCACCAGCGAAGGCAGCAGCTAGATCAACTCTCACATTCCTGCTGGGCGAATGTCTAACATACATCCCCATGCCGGGTGTAAAAGCGTCTTTGTCTCCACACCACGTCTGTAACTTAGTTGTGTTTGAAACAACGTTAGCCGGCAAGCTCAGACTTTTCCATTAGCGCCGGCTGTCATCAGGATGGCTGGAGGTTAAAACATTTCCAGCCAACTACTATATATATTGTTTTGGTTCTATCCAAATAGCACAGCGACACACCTTCATTGCTGCTGCTGCTTTGGGCAGACACCCCTCGATCACAAAATCTCCCAGTAGAGTGTAATTATCACATATCATCTGCTGTAATCGACAATTACTTTTACTTCATTCACTTGTCTCTCCTGATTAAAATGTACTCAGCTCTGAATGCAGCTGTGTGCTATGACAGTTTATTGCTGCAACATACTAATGTCTCCTCAAGTATCAACTAAGTTTCATAATATCTGAACAAGCTTAGGTTTGTCTGTCGTTTCTTTTCCTCTCCCCAGCTTTAGAGGACAAAACAACAGTGACAGACACTTGAGCAGTATGGAGGGGTTCCATCCACTGCTGGAAACTGGTGTGTTCAAACAACCGGGCCTTGGTCGTAGTCAGAAACAAGAAATCTGAAGAATTTTACAATCCCAAAGATCAACATGAATTTAAGCAATGTGTGCAGTTAAACTTTTCAACCCACTCGTGATCTCAAAGAGCTCTCTTTATGTGTGTGTGTGTGTGTGCGTTCTGTAACCATGGTGAGCGCTCACCAGGTCAAAAAGACTGAGGTCGGCTTTAATGATATCCTAATTAGGATGAGAGGGAGAGAGACAGTTTAAGCGGTTTTAGGGTCTTGAATAGGAATCAGTGAGACTAATTAGTTTCTATTCATGCTGTTCAACTCAGTAATTGAAAGAATAGAGTGGCTCTCAGGGTTTCTGTTCTGTTCTGTACAATAGTCTTGGGTAAGTACTGAGTAGGCTATCTTCGTCAGTACCATGTGAAAACCCAAGCCCAGCTCCTTGTCACTCTTTTTGTTCCTCAAGTGGCAATCCTTCACATTCTCGCTCACTGTTTTCAGTTTTAGATGTGCTTCCCATTAATTCAAGCTTCAGGATGAACTCCAAGTTGAGAGGTACTTGTTGAAGGGCCCTCGTTAAAGGAGTGTGCGAAATAGTGGCTTCTTGTGATTGACTGATTTGAAGTCTAGGCCAGTTGAAGTGAGCTCCGGGAC
Organism: Hollardia meadi; assembly: GCA_037974645.1. Taxonomy (NCBI): domain Eukaryota; kingdom Metazoa; phylum Chordata; class Actinopteri; order Tetraodontiformes; family Triacanthodidae; genus Hollardia; species Hollardia meadi. Next base: position 1,561 of record JBBPCS010033021.1, read on the forward strand.
TTTCACAAAATGAACTTCAAATATATTTAATGGTGACGCATTCATCTAAGAAGTGCAAAGAGTAGAAGCTGTATTAATTGAGTATGTGTATTAATGTATTAAATCACCAGAGTGCTGGTGAAGAAAGTCAAAAATCGAAAAACAAGCTAATCAACTTTTGGTGTATCAATAAAAGCAAAGTGCAGTTTTGCTTCCCAGAAGTTGCTGACAGAGTACATTGAGAGTAAATATTGTATTTATTCATCATGTTGACATGGTGGGTTGATAGAGTTGAGCTTTAAAAATCCTCACAGAGAAACTTGGCAACAATATCCAGTAGTCCTGACGCAGTTGCCATTAAAAACTACTTCTGTTGATTCTGTGACATTTCTGTCGTCATCTTTGATGGTGCAGATACATTCATTCTAAAGCACCATTTACGCTGTGTAGCCCAGTGACGCTAATAATCTGGTTTTATTCTTTGTAGCTAAAGAAAATGTACCTACAGAAAATAGATGGTGAACTGGATTATTGTAGACATTTTATGGAACCATGTACAGCCCTAAAAGGCAGGGAGGGACGTTATTGTTACACGTTCTTTGTAGCTGGGCTGGCTGCACGTTTATGAAGAGATTGAGAGTGATCCGAAATATACGTTAGTCAGAGCTATTTGCTTATGGTGTCCCAAACATTGATATTCGAGGTAGCTAACATTAGAGGGATAGCTAGCGAGATACTAATTATGTTACATGGATTTAGGTCACTTGGCACATTGAAGAAATTGCTCCTTAAAATTACTAAACTAAAATAACTGTAAAAATCAATATTCCAACCAACAAAACTAATAAACAAAATGTACATCCTCTTGCTAGTGTACTTACCTCATCGCTTGACACTGTTCACAAAAAGGGGAGGGGCTTTCTCTGTGTTTCACAACACCTTGCTGAGAATACGAATGAGGGGGGAGGACCGCAAACGATTTGTTTTGGTCTGAGATGCTGCTCCAGTGCGACATCTAGTGGCTGAGAATCTCATATACAGTACCTTTAAATATTATTATTTGTCATAATCAACGTTAGTTATAAGTGCTACTGCATCCATTTGCGTGTGTGCTGCTCGCCTGGACAAAAACACAAAAAGTGCACACCCATTCCTTACGGTAGCCTTCCCTATGCTTTTTGCACCTCGTCTCTCTCTGACTCTTCTGTCTTTTGCTCTTTCTGCAGCTCTTTGAGATCACAGTGCCGATCACCCAAGGCACCAAGCCGGTGACCATCAGTGTGGCCAATCACACCCAGTGCAGCTGTCTGTCCAAACTGGACGTCTACAAACAAGTTCACAGCATCATCAGGAGAGCTCTGCCTGAGTAAGCACTCGTGCTCACTGCATCACACACACACACACACACACACACACGCACGCACGCACGCACGCACGCACGCACGCACACACGCACGCACGCACACACACACACACACTCACTCAGAAGCATGAAGCATACGTACATGTATGTTTCACATTAGGTGAAGTGAGAGCAGCACACCAGCAACTTTCCTCTTCCTCCTCTCTGCCCCCCCATTCAGCCCGTGTTCATGTGTCCTTACCTCTGCAGCTCTAATTGAAACCACAACGTGTCTCTTTTCATCGCCAGGCTCTTTCGCAACTTCAAACAATTAGGCTGTCTGCAAACACACCGCCTGCTGTCTGTCTGCTGTTTCCAAGTCAACGGTTCCCTAAATGTAGCCTTTTAGCCAGAACATTTTCACATTGCATTCTGCTGTTTTATATATTTGACAGTGCGTATCTGTGTTTTCAGAGGAAATATATTTTTCTTGGCATTTTGTAGAAATCCAAACAAGGTATCCGGTTTCCGGAATAATTTTAACATCAGACTGGAGTTTGTTTTCACTGCAAGACAGCATATAAAAGATACAAGATTCCTTTATTAGACATTATACAACACAGCGTTGTAGAATTAAATGTTAGTTGTAGTCCATGCTACTCACAAAATTAAATTAAATGAATGAAAGAATAAATATGTGTGCTGGAGTGTGTTGGAGTGTCACAGCCTGAGGAAAGAAGCTGCTCTGTAGTCTGGTGGTACCACAGCGGATACTTCTGTATCACTTGCTAGATGACAGCAGGTTGACCTGACCCATTTAGTATCCCTTAATCACCCGCTGCAGAGCCTTCCTGTGTTGGGCGCTGCAATGACCAATGCCAGTTTGGGATGTTTCCAGTCAGGATGTTTTCTATTGTTTCTCTGTAGAAGTTAACAAGAACTTGGCATGGGAATTTTGCCTTCTTAAGTTTCCTTAAGAAATACAGTAAGTCCTGAGATTGTGTTGATTCCCAGGAACCCAGAAGTGTTCACCCACTCCACCTCAGCTCCACTGATGTAGACAGGGGTGTGTGTCAACAATCAGCTTCTTGGTTTTGTGCATCACTTTGTTAGACTGTTGTTTTCCTGATGTGGATCTGTTTGTTCTAAATGTAAACTGGTGAGGGTCCAGGCTGGCCGGGATGTTGTCTTTGATGTGCTGCAGAAGGACCAGTTTCTCTACAGGGCGCTAAAGTACACACTGCAGACTTTTTAGGTACAGGATCAATGGTGGCTACTTTAAAGGAGGTGGGACCTTTGAATCACCATGATTCAATAGAGCGCCTCTCACTTTCACAGTGATACGTCAGCTGTCAGGAAGTTCATTTCTGAAACATCTAGCAAATATGTGGATGGTTACAATCTGTCGCAATGTTGTGTGTGTGTGTGTGTGTGTGTGTGTGTGTGTAACAGCAAATCAGATTGTTGGAATCATTAACAGCTGCAAGTAACTACAGCTTTTATTTCGACATCCACTGATTTCCTGTTCTTTTGATTCATGCTGCGTAATGCATGACAGTTAGCAGTTGCAGTAAATACAACAGCAACAGGCAAGCATGTGCAATCATCTTGGCTACACTCAACTATGCGAGGTTATTATGATAACAATAATCCATTGGTCGGACAGGCAGAAGACTATCATGACAGTCCTCATGATCTTTAGAAAATTCAACAATGGCAAACTTGAAAGAGGTAGAAAGACAGAAGAAACGCAGTGACTGGAAGACTGAAAGGAGACGCGAAAGGATGAGAAATGATTAAAGAACAATGGGGAAAAGTAAACAGGAAGAACTGAACAAGAGAAAACAAACACCAAGGTCATTTGGCCTTAACCTAGCAAACAGCAGAGCTGCTGTTTCAGATATCAGCGACTCTCCTCCACCTTTCTGACATCGACCCACGAGGCCTGACTTTAAAGCCTCTTTTCAGTCTCCTAATCAACGGAACTATTCTGAACTTCATTTAACTCATTTATCATTCAAATGTCTTTCAAAATGTAGGAAATCTGTTCTCTCTTTTTCCAATCTCTCTGTCTGAACATTCACCAAACAGAATGTTGCAGGGGCAGACTGGGCCAACAAATCAGGCCGGGAATTTTAACGTCAGTCCAGGCCAACCTCCACATTCACTCCATTCACAACAGACCACATACTGTTAGTGTTTTGCTGAAACAACTGTTTATGCCAGTAACATGTCTTGTACGTTTAGCTTACAGGAATAAACGAATAAATAAAAGTTTCAGGAATGAGTATTCATGATTTTTCTGCACTTTTGGAGTGTTTGTGACTGGAGATAATTCCACCAGACCATAAAGAGAATACAGATACATTTATACACATCTCCTGCTTTCTTACATAGTGTGATTAGGTTTTTTAAAACAAATAATCAACTCGGGAAAGGTAGCAAAACGACGTTACTGCTGATTTTACAATTTCTCAGCACTTTCCTCCCGGGCTTTTGTCCTTTTAAAGCGCTCCCTCTCAGCTCTACCTCTTCTCTTCCTTATTCCTTTCTTTTTCACCACACAGCTTCTCATCCACGGGTCTCCGTGCACTGACCGTACGTTGTGTTGATGTGAATGCGATTAATCGTATGAGATCATCAGGTATGAGGAAGTCTGGTTAAAATATAAGGCCTTGCAATTTAAAGCACATGGGAGAAGTTAGCCATGAAGGCTTTCTTCCAGAAAGTTATTGTAACAGGTGTTGAACGTTGTGAAAGGGTGGATTTTTAACCAAAACCATGACGTTTTTCTTGTGTAAACCTAAAGTATTTGTGTTGCTTAAGCATAACCAAGTAGTTTTGGTGCAAGCCCTGAACACAACCCACTCAGCCACAATGCTGTGCTGACTTTGCATGATTTACTGGAAAGCTCTATGAGCTTTCTGTCAGAAAGCTGCCCGGAAGCTGCCTGACAGAAAGCCTTCAAAGCTAACTTCCCCCGTCTGTGAATTTACAGCTGCGCTAACGGAATCATTAAGAATCATTGTTATGTTTTCAAAATATGAGTGTAATAAAAGCAAAGTATTCCTTAGTAATGCCTTGCAGAGCAAGAGCAGTATTGCTGGAAAACTCTTGCACTTCAAGGAAAAGTCTTTGAGCAAATGACAACTTATTTTTCTTTGCTGTTAGTTCAACGGGTGGGAGACAGAACAATCACTGGGTGACTGTAGCTTGAGAGGTAGAGTGGGCCATCCTCCTCCTCCTGTCCACATGTTGAAGTGTCCTTTGGCAAGACACTGAACCCCAAATTCATGCTAATGGTCAGGCCAGTACCCTACATGGTAGCTCGCTGCCATCAATGTGTGAGTGTGCCTGTGTATGGGTGAAAAGCAAAAACCTTTTACAGCACTTTGGATTAAAGCATGATATACCGTACATGTAGCCATTTCACATTTAAAAGTCCTCATTCGGTTCTATTACATAATTTTCAATATCAAAGAATTCCAAAGCTGGTTAGACGCAGCATTAGAATGGAAGGCCTACCAGTGTTTAAGTGTACCAGTGTTCCAAACACGTGAGGCAGTAGAAATCCCAGAGATAGCTCATCAAAGCTAATCTCCTCATACTTCTTTCTCCCTCCTGACTGTCTGACTGAAGCTGACCCAAGAAATCTTCCTTTGATCAAGGTGTTTATTTGTCTACAGTCTTTGAAATGGCTTATCATGGGCAGTGTGTTAAGAGAGTTACATTCACATAAATACAGATCTGAGCAATCCCATTTCTTCAACCAATTAAGTACCTGGTTTCCGTTTTATGGATCAACTTCAAAGGGGATCAGAAGTCAATGTTCACAACTTGTTAGTGCCGCCCCCAAATGGCCAAAAAAATCTGTTGCTGCAGGTTGAATATGATTGACAATTCAGTAGTTAGTAGTTTAGTAAAGATAAAATGGGTTCAAACAGCTTCGGTGATGCTGGTTGGAATCCCAGTGGTTCCACCAAGCTATCATGCAGAGGTCAGCTCCCACTGTTTGATAGTATGAGACTGTGCTGTTAACAATATCAAGCATTTACCAATGTGAATGTGAGGATCCTTCAAGATGCCACAGCCACAGACAAAGAGCTGCCAACTGAAGAAAACTAACATGATGATTCACAGGCAAGTTCTGGAGATATACTTGTACTTGTTAGGCTTTTTTAGGCAAGTCATACTGAATCTAAAAATATGTGTATTGTGTCTGTGTTCAAATTGAACTCCAAGAAGAATGATTACTATTTTGATATATTGGTTGCTTTCACCTCATGCAGTTTCTGTGCCTCTCCCTCTGGTGAGAAGTCCTCCTCACAGTTTGAACATCTCTGATCTTCTGCTTACTAGAAATGTGTGTTTTCAAGTCTGACATCATAACGGCTGTTCTCTGCAGTCGTCTGCTTCCTATTCTGCTGGATTGCTTCACTGTAAGCTTGGAAATTAGTTAACCCTGTAAAAAAGCATTTATACCAAAAAAATCTGCTTAAGTGGCTATTGTCATTGGTAAGTAGCTTACAATATCTAATCTTTTTCGGGTGTCCCTCCGTCCATCCATCCATCCATCCGTCTGTCTGTCTGTCCCATTCGTGTGAATACGATATCTCACGAACACCGTGATGGAAATTCTTCAAATTTGGCACAAACATTCACTTGGACTCAAGGATGAACTGATTAGAGGTCAATGGTCAAGGTCACTGTGACCTACTAAACTCATTTTTTGTCATAACTCAAGAATTCATACACTAATTATGACAAAATTTGACACACACTGTGCTGATTGTACAGATCTTCTGTGCTGCCGAGTTGAACGTGTGTGAAGAACCCATGTTTCAGAATTTGTAGCTTCTTTGCAGCAACATCCATATTTGAAGCATTGTAATCGACCACCAGCTCTTTGATTTTGTCGATATTGAGCTTCAGGCGATTGTCGTTGCACCATGTGACCGAGCTCTCTATCAGTCATTATAGAGTCTGGACAGACATGGATGTGAACTGTAACTTCACTGGTGTGCGGAGGCATACAACTGCAAGGCGGTAATTCTAGTTCTCTCTGTCTCTCGCTGTTGAAGGTGCCCAATAGCTAACAGGACGTGTCCTCCTGGTCAGACTTGGAGCAGCAGGCAGTGTCGGTGTGTCAGCATGACCACTAATGTGCACCACAACCCCCCTCCTCCACCACTGCCCCCTCCAAGGCCCTCCCAACAGCATCGAGGTGAGTGTTTGCACATTTGGCAGTTATCATTGTTTTGCATTATAGCACATGTCTGCCAAGTTTATACTTGTAGCAAAGCGTCTTTTCAGTTAAGTAGCATCATTTCTCCAACCTAAATGAAATTGTTTAGTTACGTGATGAGGACGGCAATGGTAACAAGATATATGCCATCTACCTCAGGAGTTGAAAGTCTGAGCTGGGATTGACGTCACATCCGAGTTGACTGCTTTCCAGTACAAGTCGGAAACCCATAGCGCTGCTATAACGGCTTGTTCCATTTGAACTGGGAAGTCGGAATTTCCAAGTTTTAGTTTCCGAAAATGTTGTGAAGCCAGAAAAGCCAATACTGCAGATCAACCTGTGCGATTTATTGTGATTGATCAGTGTGGCTTGTTTCTGTATGATGACGACGTGTTCCTAAGGCCTGTAGTGAGCACACACATACCAAACATTGAAACAAACACACTGTTAGTAAAACCATATTTCTCCACTGACCGTCTTTGTGACAGGGGAGTGTTCATGTGTTCACTGAGCAGTATTTATGACTGCAATGTGTTTGTTTGAGTCCATGTGTGTGTGTGTGTGTGTTTGTGACTTCCTCAGTGTGTGTGTTTGGCTATGATAACACTCTGGACTCAGTGTAAACAAATGAGAAACAGAAGAATGCAGAGACCCCAGAGTAGCAGATTCCAGAGATACTCGTGCATACAAATAGACACTTACACAGTATGCATTACAGGGCCAAAGCAAATTATCTTTGAAAGATAGCCGGAGACACTTTGCAGTGTCTAATTACATTTCAGAACCAAATCCAGAAACAAAAAAACAGAGTAGCTGATTGTGTAAAAATAGACTTGAGGCATGAGGAAATCATGTGTTATTCAAAAAATAATGACTCTTTTTCATGAAATTTGTTCTGAAAAGTCATAGTAGAACAGATAGTAGGTTACTGTACCTGTCCACCTACACTGCCAAACCTGTAACTTTTTTAGACCATTGTTCCCCGTCAAAGGAAATCTTTTGTTGTGGCACAAGAGGTCTTCACAGGTCCAAAAAATTGTGCCCAAACCCAAAAAATGTACCTGGAAATGTTCAACCCTGAATGTGGCCCAGGACACATTCACGTACCACTGTCACTGCTGATTGCTATTAACTTGTCAAAACAAAACTTTGTGTCTTACCTAATGTAACATTAGTAGGCTTCTCCCCTGTGCTTGGTTTTGTCGCATACAGGTACAAAAACATCTATATCCACAGTCAAACAAGTCCTTTATGGACATAACCTTAAAGGCCACTCAGAAAGGAAGAAGCCACTGCTCCAAAACCTCACGAAAAAAATCCAGACGATGGTTTTCACCTGCACATAGGGACAAAGATCTTAATTCTGAAGAAATGTCTTCTGGTCTGGTGAAACAGAAATTGAAGTGTTTGGTCATATGGACCATTGTTATGTTTGGAGGAAAAAGGGGAGGCTTGCGAGCTGAAGAACACCATCCCACTCGTGAAGCACAGGGGTGGCTGCGTTATGTTGTGGGGCTCCTTTGCAGCAGGACGGACTGGTGCACTTCACAAAATAGATGGCATCATGAGGAAGGAAAATTGTGTGGATATATTGAAGCAGAATCTCAAGACATCAGCTGGGAAGTTAAAAGCTTGGTCACAAAGTGGACAAAGACCCCAAGCATGCTTCCGAAACTGTGGCAAAATGGCTTCGAACAAAGTCAAGGTATTGGAGTGGCCGTCACAAAGCCCTGACCTCAGTCCAATAGATCTTTATGTAACATGACTACTATGACAGTCAGCCCTAACTTGTCAGATCATTAACTATGGAATAACTGCACAGTTTTAATATGATGAATTCTGTTTTGATATATTTGAAAATGCAATGTAAAACAGTTCATGTTTTTTTTGTGTGACCAAATGTCTTAAAAAGACACGAAAAACACGCCATGGCGTACCACATTGGGAACCAGTGCTCTAAAGCCTACATAGTTACTCATTTTTCTGTTAAGCACATCAATAACATTTAGAGAAATCACCCACATTTGCAGAGATTCTCTGAGATGGATGGTGTTCTGCGGTATACTGGATTAATCTGCGGACTGGCTCCCCATAAATCACCCTGAATCTGCTGCGCCATCTTTAAGTTCAAGTTTAAGGATCAGCAGTCTTCACAACACAGATACTTCTCATGATGGAAAGATTAGGACATAACACAAAAAGTTGGCAAGTAGGTTTGATAAACTATGGCATTAGTCCAGGAAAACAGACCTTAATATTAGGAAACATTACACAGATAATTCCGTGCGAACTCCCCAACAGGATGGTGTTTGTTCAGGAGGTACAGATGAAGATAGATGATGAAAGCAATGCTGAACCAGAGAGCGAATATAGGCTGTGGCAGATATTGTCAGAAATAAAAAAAAACCATAAACCCGTGACTGGGCCCTCTGTTTGGGCCAGAGTTACTTCCTCCAATTTGAATGTCAGTAACATTTACACTTAATTACAATACTTTTAAGCCAATCCTGTCTAGCTTTGAAGTTCAATGCCTGCCAGAGTCTGGCCTCATGGTTTTATAGTTTATTGTATAGTTTCTATTGCTTTGCAAATACTATGTCCTGTACGGTTATTTCACAGCACGGCTTAAGAAATATGTAGATACCAATACATCCCCTGAAATATCACCCCTTACAAAGTGTGCTAAAGAATACATTAGAAGAGGTATTATATCATTTGTATGTGCCAGGAAAGGAAAGAAGGAGGCTAAACCATGTCATTTTAAAGTAAAAATAAAAACAGAACATAAACAATTTGCGTCGACCAGTCTCATAAATCTTAAGAGTCACAACTAAAGACACTGTACATATGCGAACAGGTCAAGTAGATTGATCAAATTGAGAAAACGGCAATCAGCTAATATAGTACAGAGAATAAAATCACAAGACACCCATTGTTGCAAAACCAGATGTGGAAACTCAAAAGGAAAAGAAAGAAATGACACAACAATGGAGGGCAGAAAGACTTTGGCACAAATCAAGAATTATTCCCTGGCCATAAACTAGAGTCCCTAAAGCATGTCCTATACAGCAGCCATCCAATACCCCACCTAGACAAAGTTTTAATATAGTTTGTTTTGTTTTTTTAAATGACAGACTGTGTTGCTTGGTAGTTTAACATTTTTCTACGAACTGTTTTGCACGAGAAATAATGAAACGGAGCTTACTAAAAACAATGGCTTCCATGCATGGCTTCCATATAACATGCTGGCATGGACTAACCATTAATTTGTTCCTTAGTTTCCACAGAGGTAAATTATTCCAATAGTGACTAGTTTTTGCGTGTTTGCACAAAACCGACCTCTGCCATTGGCTGTCACGCTGTCTCGAAAACAAGACAAGTCAATTATAGCCTTTTTATATGTCATGAGTTTTGATCATGATTCTACGAACCGGTCTGCCAATATGACATGCCATTCAAAAGTTTCAATGTTTAAATGATCCACAAACTGCGTATGTAAAACATTTTGGTAAATTTGCGTGTGATTTTAATGGTTTAACATTTTAAACCAAATATACCCAATTTGTTCCTCCAACTGAATGACTTGCAGTTTTGAATTACATAATTTGTTCTCTCAAATTGGTAATTTCTGCCCTTCAGTAAATCATTTGTGCCTTCAAATGACATGCGTTTTCAGTTGTGTGTTTTCATTACACAGTTTGAGGAAAGAGCTTAGCATTTTTAGCATTTTAGCAGTGTATAATACATTAAATGTAACAGTGTGCACTCTTTAATATTGTGTTCAGCATTCGTCTCAAGATCAGACGCTCAAATAGTGCAGTATAATTATCACCATCTTTCAATATGTGCTGGTCCCCTTGGTGCTCCTGGATTCACTACACTGTTAATTTGATTTTGGACATGTGGACATACTTCTGGTTTTGGCAATCAAACATTTTTAGGGTGTGATAAAGATCATATATTCTATTGTGTCATGAAGATTTTGCTCTCAGCTTGAAGGCAGTCGTCCTCAGGAGTAAACAAAGTTCCACTGAAGCTCCCTACATTGATTTAGGCTGTGTAAGCACACGGTATTTCCAGATTAGACATGGCGTGCATTATGCCAGAAATAAACTTTGCCTTTGTTATGTGTGTTTTGTTCATCTGCAGATGCACAAAAAAAGAAAGATGACTTGCCAGTATTGAAAGAGAACCATCTGTGTTATCCCTGAGGAAAGAGAGAACACTACTAGTCCATTTCAGGAGTGTCTCAACTTCATAGTTTAGCAGTGTCGTCAAACAACTGTCACACACACACACAGTTTTTGTAATAGACAACATTTACAGCAGTGTTTTGCAGGGTATTTGTTTTCTTAGAATTCACGGCAGGAAACAATAAGGTCATATATACAAATTATTTTGTCTTCGTACGAATACAATGCGGCAAGCGTTAACAGTCTACAGACTGCCAAAACTTTCAGCCTTTCTCAATATATGTTCTATTTTATTGTTTTCTTGTCTCCTTGTGAAACGTCATCTTTTGCTGCCCGGGTACTGTCCCAAAACACAAGTTTGCATTTTGTCAAGAATGGTTAAAATTCCCTGGAGTGTTTTTACAGCACTTTTACAGAGGATGCATTGGTATTTATTGGTATGCTTTTTCATCACTAAATTCACTTATCCGAGAAATCAACTGTGCTCGCAGGTCAGGTCCGTCTAGCCCCACAGTCTCGGCCGGAGGAGACTGTTTGGTTGGAGGAGACAATTTTTTTTTTTACAAGGAACAAATGAATGAATGAATAGGTTTACAGGTAAAACTGCAGTTCTGCACACAGACGACTGCAGCAACAACGGCAAAGGAAAGCCAGGCCCACATCGTATCACTGTTATTCTGTCATCATTAAATATATTTAATGTTTACTCTACTTATCTTTAGTGGAGGAAAAAAAAGGATTCATTTCGTGTATTTAAGTAAAAGTAATAATACCACCCCGTGAAAATATTCTGCTACAAATAAAATTCCTGCATTCAAAACCTAACATTAATACTGAGTCCGGTAGAGGGCAGAGCCCGTGTGAGATAGAACGTAAGGTTACGTTATTGTAACCCTTGTTCTATAAGCACGAGCTGGGGTTTTCCCCACGTATACGGGTAGGCTCGTCCTGGTTGGCCAGCTACGTTTATGCTGTTTTTCAGTGGGTGAATACGTGATCGTGGTTGTAGCAGAGTAATACCCATAGAGTCCAGTAGATGGCTCCACCTGTGCTTAAAGAACAAGGGTTACAATATTGTAACCTTACGTTTTTCACGAGGCTGGAAAAGAAAGAAAAACTGTGATCTGAAAAGTACCTAAAGCTGCCAGACGAATGTAGTGGAGTAAAAAGTACAATATTTACCTGGTGGAGTAGAAGTATGAAGTTGGTTAAAATGGCAATATTCAGCTTCATTATCGATTACAATTCTGATAGGATGATAGTTTATTAAATTAGAGCTCAAGCCCCGGGTAACGCAGCAGGAACATCTTGTGCCTAATCAAGCATTGTGCTGGAGACCCACTGCCACACCTGATTCAAATGAATGGCTCGTTATCAGGCTTGATGACGAGCCATTCATTTGAATCAGGTGTGTTGGCGCGGGACTGACAAAGCACTGTATTAGAGAGACATGATTTCAAAGAACTTTGTCATTTAATGAGTTTTAAATTACAGGCCATCGTGTATTTGTCATAATGTGGTGTGAAGCCACCTCATAATTCCTGCCAGCTCAAAGCACTTCTCTGGGCAGCTCGTCGTGCCGTTGGTTGTGAGTTCCATGTGAATTACAGACATGACTTCAGGGCTTAGTGATCATTTTTGTCCAGACAGTTCTGCTAATGAATCCTCCATCCTTTCTCATTTGTCTTCCTCCTCTTCCTCCTCAAAATGCCTGGTCCCGACCCACTGCTGCTTCTGTTGTTACTTTTCGAAATTCAACCACCTTTGACATTGGCAAAAATCAGATCCAACGCACGGCAGGAATTTAATTAAAGAAAATATGTCATTTTAAAGCTGGTTATTTCCTTCTTCCGAGGCAGTGGTGAAGAACACGAGCAGCAAATGCCAGTAGTTGAGTTTTCATCAAAACTAAATTATGCCTGGTGTGTGAACTGCATGCCAAATTAGTCAGAGCTCACAAAGCCAAATTGCCTCCTAAGTTGCCATATGATCAGTTGCTATGGAGAACAATGAGGGCAAAACAGCATCACCAATCTGTTTTAATTCTCTGGTCTAACTCATCTAAAAACACAAAAATACCAAATCTCTCAGCACGTTAGTGCGTCGTTCCCTTTGGAGCCTGGTTGTACTGACGGTGCTGACGTCATCTTTCTAAAGCTCGGAGACAGAAACTACTAATATTCATCATTTATGTTATACTTATTTGGCAGAATGACAGAAAATAAATGTCAAATGTTGTTTGACTGGCCTCCTAGTCTGTGGAAAACAAGACCACAATATATTCTTGCATATCACAAACCTCTAATTGATCAGATGTAGTTGCAGGCGTTATGCTCATATGGTGAGATTCCATATTATTTATAATATCAATAAATAATTCAAATTACCAAAAATAAAATAAAATGAAGACGCAGCACAGCCAAATTAATAATTATTAGCCAAACTAACAATTACAACAATACAGCTACATTTAACTACACAAACATTCCTAAAAGTAATGAACTCTATGATAAAATCACAATCTGTATGTGTGACGTATAGTTTGCTTTAGGTACAACTGCATTTGTTTTTCTGAAAGTGGGAGAACTTCTTGATTCTTACGCTCCCTCTCTCCAGTCATTTCAACCCACCTCAGCTGTGTGTCTCCTTCTCCATCTCTACAGACATATTCTCAGCAGATGTGTGTGGCCCAGATAAGGAACTGGACGTGGAAACCTGTCAGTGTGTGTGTCAGCGCAAGGATCCGACTCGAGACTGCGGCCCCAACCGACACCTCGACCACAACACCTGCCAGTGCGTTTGCAACATGCTGCCCGCTCCCTCCTGCCCGCTGAACCACGTCTTCAATAAGGAGACCTGTCAGTGCGTGTGTAGCAAGACGTGTCCAAGGCACCAGCCCCTCAATAAAACGAAGTGCTCCTGCGAATGTAACGAGTCGCCCAATAAGTGTTTCCTAAAAGGAAGGAGGTTTCACCAAGCCACATGCAGGTAAGGAGTAGATACTGTATACTGCATTAAATAATGTTTATCACATACTGTATCGTCATATTGGACCCAAAAACATGCCTAAATGTTTTTTTTAAAATAAACTTCATACTGTCTTGAGTAGATATTACGGTACACAGGTGATTAAAGTCTTGTCACAAGGCCACTTTCAGATTTACACTCAGCATAAAAGTGTAAACCCGACACTTTTGTGAGTTGATCCAAAAGATTTAAGACCTTTTTTTTATTTATGCACATAAAACCTTTATTTCTCTCAGATTTTGAGCACAGGTTTGTTAAAATTCGTGTCAGTGAGGAGTTCTTCTTTGCCCAGATAGTCTATCCACCTGACAGGTGTGACATATCAAGATGCTGATTAAACAACGTGATTATTGCACAGGTGCGCTTTGGACTGTTCACGGTAAAAGGCCACTCTAAAATGATTTAACAAATTTGTGCTCAAAATCTGAGCATTGTTTTTTTTTTTTTGTATAATTCGATTTATTCAGTTGTTAAACTAAATATTTAAATATGAAAAAAATGAAAAAGTAAAGAGTCTGGATGTGGCATCTTCATCCAAATTTTGGCCTGGTCTCCTCTGCTGTCTTCCTCGTCTACATGAAATGTTTTTGGTGATGGTAAATTCCTGCTGAAGAGAGACATTTCTCACTGTAATTTGTGAGTTAATGTATTGCAAGTTCCGTCTTTTTTAATTTGACTTGACGTTTCTAAGGGTAATGGATAATGCCCTCATTTTAATCTTTTCAAAACATGTTTAGAGTACTGAAATACCAGTAACACAGACGGTTTATCCTGTGAAATGGCTTTAGGGTTGGGCCGGTGTTAAACAGGTTCGATACTGAGCCATAGGCTCCATTGAAATGCTAAAGGGCTTTTAATTTGAAACTCATATAGGAGGTGTTGATTTTAATTTACAGTGTCATGCAGTAACTTTAACGGGGCAAACGGAGCGGATCAAAACAGCTTCATGCTGAAGTACGAGCGTTTAACATAATGTTAGACAGCACAACCTGCACCCGACTGCTTACTGATGAGAGCTCTCTCTTGTGGACATCAGTTGGAGTAGTATAGCAGCGCTGTGTGCACAACTTTCAACTCTACAGCATGACAACGCAACATGGAAGCAGCACCACATAGCGCTGAGCTAATCGGCTCCCAGGGCTCCTGCTAATTAGCCACATGCTGCTAGCTTTCTCCACCTACACCTGACAAATGCCAGTTTAGTCGGGTTGATTAAAATCAAACTGGCTTAAGTGTGAACACTGAACCGGACCTACCCAACCCAACCCAACCCTACCATCCATTCACCAATTCGTCCATTATTTCATCCATCCAGTCAGCCTTTCTATCCTTTCCAGCTATAGATTAATAAAATAATAATGTTATAATAATAATAAGGAAAAGGAATATTATAGTGTGTTGGTAGGTGTGGTTGCATCACCTTAGAGTAGTCGTCCCTCCCCCCACCAACACACACACATTCCACATTCACACACTGGACCAGCGCTCTGGCTAAACACTAATGTGTTTGAGTCCTAGTCCGGCAGTGGTAGGTGGTTATTGCAGTGAACCCGGTGTGTAATACAAGACCTCAATGTGCTAATGACTTCTCCTAGCTGTCACTTAACCATTTCCTCTCCCTGCACAGGAGGAAACGCACACACATACATACACATCCATCCATCCTGTCCAGTCTTGACCCTTTGTGACCTCTTTTGAGAGTGATTTATGAGTATAGCATAGCGGTAGGAATCTAGTGTCTGGGATCTGGCCCTTGTGTACACGTGACTGTGAGCACGTGTGTTTGAAACGGTGCGAGTGTGTATCTGTTTTCTCAAACCATGACTAAATATTCTGTCATCCACCAAGTGACACCCTGTGCAGGCAACAAAGCAGTGGCAATTACACACCTGTCTCAGAATCTTTGTCGTGTTGATGAAGTGCATTTTCTGCTACATAAAAGAGCATTCCAACGCTCCATGTGTTTATGGAATTCCATGGATCAGCTCCTCTTGTAATTGTTTGAAGGTTGGACTATAACGGCTGGGGTTAACCAGATATGAGCTTCTGAAGGCCAATACTAATGTTAGCACTTTCTCATGATACCAAAGAACAATAACCGCATCAGAAGTGAAATTGTAACGCAGTTCTTCAACTTTGACTGGTGAAATCTCTGGTGCTTGAAGCGTGGGCCGTAAATCAAGTAGTTCTGAAGGCTGTACTTTTTACTGCTATGAAATCTAAACCTTAGTTGTAACCTCTGACCTTTAGAGCACATTAGGAAGCAGTGTTTGTCTTTGTATGGCAGCAGTGGTTTTCAGTCATTCGCAGCAGTGTTTAGGACCTGCAGGCTTCTGGCAAACAGTGGACCACATCAAATAATCATGGATGTAGAATACACAGTCAGCAACCAAACAAAACACAGGACAGGTCTTTAGTTTTCTTTCACACCGCTGAGGTATCAGATCTGAGCATTACTTTGGAATCCAGTTTCACATCAATGTTTCTACAGTAACAAATGCCACCATAAGAGTATACGATGAATTTTAATCTAAGGCTTCATATACTAACAGCACTAGCTATAATGTGTTAAAGAAGCTTGCATCGCCACCACAATCAAACCAATTTCAGCATTCATTCAGAGGATTTTAATTCGTTCTAAAACTATCCATTGTGTCATCCATTATCTGAAATGTTTTTCATGTTATGAGTTGTAGAGGCTAGAGTCTATTCCAATACACTGTGGCAAAGGGGGATTAGGATACGTGGCCAGAAACATGACTCTTAGTGAATGTTGTTGTTGCTCTATATAACATTTGTGGTTATAAGTGAAATTTCTCAACAACTCATGGATGAATTGCCAAAAAAAATTTGGTACAGATATTCATATTGCCCCCAGTGTCCATTTTTACTGAAGAGATCCTCTGACTTCATATCTAGGATTGTCATCTGGTTGGAATTTTGCTTTGTACAATGCTTTGGCAAATCTAATTACATTCCCAGTGTCAAAATCTAATGAAATCAGTACATTCGTGCTCTCCTGAGGATATCCCTTTTCTATTTCCAAAGTTGCATGAGCTTTTCTGTAGTTATGCCCTAAGGCCAGTATTTCAACATTGCAAGATATCCGATGATTTATTTATTTCCACTCAACAATGTCAGGATTTTCTTCCTAGCATTACAATGACCACTGTCCATCTCTAACCCTGTAAGAAAAAGTCTCCCTTATATGCAGAAGTCATTGGTGTTTTAAAAAACTGGCTGATATTACTGTTCATGAATTCAGTGGTACTTTTATTTCATCTTTTTCTGCACACAATGTTAGACCATTTTGTTGTGAAAGACACAATCCTGCCAAATAAAAACATTTAGTTTTTGACTTACCTAACATCCTCCAGACATTTTTGCTGTTATGTTATTAGCTTTGAAGCTAAATCCTGTTTTTTTCCCTCATTACATTACAGTTGCCTCAGGCCTCCCTGTGACGTAAGGAGGCGACGGTGTGAACCGGGTTTCTCCTTCAGCGAGGAAGTGTGCCGCTGCGTGCCATCCCACTGGAGACGGCTGGACTAACCGCTGGCCAATGGCACGCTAACGAGATGCTAATGAAGAGATAACAAACTTAACGAGCAGAAGTCATCGCCCGATCCCCTGTAGACCTGCTGATCATGAGCTGTGATGGCAGCTAAGTGTGCGGACCCTGACGAACATGGGGAAACCTTAGTGATTGGAGCGCAGATATGGGAAACTTTGGTGATTTGAAGATGGGATATGCACTGACTCGGCTATGAGGACGTTTTCATGGGAGAGCGGCTGATCGGAGCCAAGAAACAGAAGGAAGAAGAAGAAGAAGAAGAATATTGTCTAAATAATTTGTTTTAAAATATTTGGGGGGTTTTGTATTAATTATGTCACAGTATTCTTATGTCAGATATTGATTATATAATTTATTAAATGTTATTTTATCTGTTAATTGCAATTTCAATCTTTTTTTCTATGAAAATACACTGTGATCAATATTTTTGTATCATGTATAGTATATGTGTAAAATAAAGTATACTGGACGTTGTGTATTGTTAACTTAGTTTGTCAGTTCTGGTGGATATTATATGGTGGCAGAATCTGGGCCTCAAGGTAAACGCCGAAGGTTAAATCTATCGCCTCGTAATTACGTTTATAGACAACTCATTTTGACTCTGACACCAGGAACCGTGGTTCATTTAAGATTAAGATTAGGTAAGATTAGGCTAAAATCAGGGAGAGATTGCGTTTTCGGTTAAATGCAAAATATGTTGTCACGGAATATTTTACTGATATGTTCTGTGTCAACATATTTGCGACTTGCCTTATTATGTTAAGAGAAAATGCAATCGATCTGTGTTGCGTTTCCCCGCTAAAAGCATTTGCTGTTGCCAATCAGTTGTCCATGAACATAATTTCAAGGAGGCAGGGCTGGAGGTTTTCCTTCTCTTGGTTTCAGTTGATTTGGATTTGTCAAACCCAACAAGCTTCAGAGTTTGTATACCGGAGAGATTGAAGAGACAAGCTGATGAGACCTTACAAGAGCTGTGTGTGTGTTGGATATGTGAGGTTTGAGTAAATCCTGCGCTGGCGATAGCTGTAGCCCGGAGGCGTTATGTTTTCGGGTTGAATACACATTTTAGATTTGGATGCATTAGGTCACTTTTTTCTTCTTTTTTTTTTTGCAGGATTTAATTTAAGACACGATAAAATTTATATTTTACCACCTTAACTCATTTCTCTTCTGGATTAGATTTTTGTCATGGCAAAGGTTTTCACAGACAGCTGCTAGTAATGCTAATTTAATATTTTTCACAAAAAGATTATCACTGTATTGGGTTTCTCATAACACAGTGAATAAACTGAAACCTGCAGGAAACTACAGTCTAAAACATTCAAAACCACTGTTCTTTGAATAAAACTAAGAAATATTTGTTATCACTGCAGAGTTTCCCCATTCAGAGAATCCTTGGCAGTTGTGTCATAAAGACATGTAACCAAAATTCTAACACTATTATTGTTTCCTCTTCATTTCCTTCCTGGACATTCTCCAAGAATGAGTCATCTTCCCTGTGGCTAGACAGACGGCAGAATACAAATGAGGGTTAACATCATGCAAATATGAAAAACATCCATCAACTTTTCAATTGAGCTAAGATGTTTCCACTATTCCAGTGTGCCTTTACTGAGTAGAGTGAAGAACTGAGCTGGGTTTGATGCAGTACTACTAACCGAACTGTAATGCTTTTGTGGTTCTGGGAGTCGTTGAGATGGGAGAAGATACGTGCATCTGTTTGTTCTATATGTGCAAAATGAAAAGCTCATTTGAATTGAACCCCATTAGTCGGACATCAATTCTATCTGTTTGAGTACACTCATTGATGTTGAATCTTGGCCAGACCACATTATTGTAATTAAACTGCATTATAAAAACGTCCATGTCAAAGCAGCAGTGATGTTATCAATGGATCAGCTGTTGTTCCTGTTTTGGTTCACACTCTGCACTTTCAGTGAAAATGATCCAAAGATAAAATATGCAGAGAGCGTACTTTGAACTTGGACAGCACTTGGGACGAGACTGATGAGGTTTTACAAATCCACAAGAACACAAAGAAAATGCTGACTAACCAATAGCATTGCATTGTTCCCATTTAGGGCACATTATGCAATGCTATACAATGATATGTCACATCATGGACATATACAGTACGTATCACCATCACTCAAACTGCATTTGTAGCTTGTTTATTCACGCATGTAAAGACTTTTTATTATGTTTCATTATGCGGGTTCCACAGAAGCTCCAGACTGTCACACACACACACACACACACTCTGAGACACAGTGTGTGTGTGTGTTTGTGTGTGTCCGTTTGTGTGTACAGAGGACTAGCTGCTCTAGAGGTTGATATACTTTATAATCCACTCCAGATGTAGAATGTTAGTTGTTGAACCACCATCATGTCAGCCCAGAAAATGTGTGTGTGTGTGTGTGTGTGTGTTGTAATGCCTTTGCCTGTGTTGTTTGTGTCTCACCAGCAGAGTCAGACATCAAAATAAATTAAGATCAAGTTTCTATTTTATCAAATCCACACACACACACACACACAGATTCAAATTAGATTCCGGGGGAGCGTCAAATGTCGGAATATCACAACATTTGTTCAGAGGGTGCTATCAGATGCCTCGTGGACGCTGCATGTTGCTCAACATCCAGCTGTCACAAAGAGCCGAGAGGTAGAACCTTCTTCAACCTGAAACTTGAAGGTCAGTGGATAAATACCAAAGTGTGAACAAATCTTAAAGTTCCTTTAAGCAAGGCACAACTCAAGTCTGCCAGTGAAAGTGCTTGGGACTATGAATAAATAATTGATATTATAAACAGTAAGATGTGGCTGAGATCTATAGTCTCCTGATTTCTACTTAATTTATAGCTATTGGAGGAAAAAAGTGATACATTTTTGACTTAGAATGTAAGAAAGTATTCAGCTTAATTTAGGTCCCATCAGAATGCCTTACAACATTGGTGTGAAAATGTAGTTCTAGAAAAGCCTGTCTCTTCAGTCAAGTTAAGGCAACGCCATTAAAAGGATATTTAGAATAGCTTCAAGATTTTGGGTGGACAAGAGGAGGGTCGTATTTGGGGGGGGGGGGGGGGGGTTATTAGTGGTCGAGGGGAGGGATGGAGGGGGTGTGTGTAATTT
>JBBPCS010033052.1:0-16899 GCA_037974645.1 Hollardia meadi
GTTATTCAGAATATAATATATTTAGAAACATTTAGAATAGAACCAAGACCCTGTGATGTATTGCTTTAATTGTTGGCCATTGGCACACCTTAGCACATTTCACCCCATCCATGTGTCCCTACCAACTTTTAAGCCAAATCTACGCCCCTGGTTGAGGACCTTTATGTGATTTTGTGCAGCTGCAAAGACTTTATATTTTCTGATATACAGTAGTTTAGTAGTAATACCTGCAAACAGGCTTTGGTGTGTAAGTAGGCCTAATTTTTCTCTGAAGCCACATGTTTAGAATGTTAATTGAGTCTTATTAAATTTAAGAAGAAAATGTAGCTGCTGTCTGAGAACCATATCCTATGAAATATGAATACCAAGATAACACGTTCTTTTACTGGAATATTAAACATACAATTCTCTTCAATCTCACATAAACATAAAATTTCACTTTGTAATGCACCCTCTCTAAGAAATCATATTGCCATCAGCTATCTGTGTAATTTTGTTATCTTTTTATTCAAGTTTGTTAAATCTTCTACATATATCTCCACTGTGTGAAATATTTAAAAACAAAAGATCAGCAACAATCTAAAACAAGAAATAGGACATCCATGGCATACAGCTTTTGAAATGGGAAACCAGAGCTATTTATGTCCTTATATAGGACATGAAAATATTATTAATAAATTATTTCCAAAACCAAAAAAAGGCAGGGCTCACATGTTTGACTTTGTAGTTTGAATAGTCAATTAAATCTAATGCTAATCTGATATTAGAGCTAATACATTTGGCCATGAAGTCATTTTGGTTATTATCTCTTCTAGATTATTTCTTAAACATTTAACATAAACCTGAAATCAAATGTTATTCATTTGATTTTCTATGTGTAAAAGTGAAATTGGCCTCCAATTTTCAATAAATAAATGATGATGATTTGGGGGTTATAAGACCTTGTTTCATGGTTGTTTTCTTCTCCTTTATATCGTTGCATTCTTTAAGCATGATTATAAGATGGTCCCAATTAAATCCCACAAACAGTAATAGAATTGTATTGCGAGGCCATCACTTCTGGGTGATTTGTTTAATGTCTCCGAGTGCACATGTTTCACTGCTTTCTGAACATAAAAGCTCACCCTCACAGATCTCTTTGTAATTTTCAGAAAATGTTTGACACTTGAATCTTCAAATACACAGTTTAAGTGTGTTTGACTGCTTTAAATCCACCCCTTACACTTTTACTCCTGTGTTTTTGGTTTTGCAGAGGCTAAAAAGACCCACCACCCTCGATTTTGTTTTTGGGGAGGGGTTGATCTCATCAATTGTGTCCATTGGAGCACTTGACCCAGTCAGGGGCACAGCAGCTAAACAAAGTTGAGGTTGTTTTACCTATTTTGTCGTAACAGTTCGAAAATGTTTTGTTTTACTCATTCTAAATCAGCCCTAAACATAATTCTAATTCATAATATTGGAAATTTAAAAAAAAAAATTACATATTGCATCATTCAGTGTGTAAAGCCCCCACCAATATACCAAAGGCTTTCATTGTTGTGTAGGTTTCACTCTTAATGGTTTCCCACCAGTATAATGTCTCACTTCCCAGCAGTGTGTGTGGGGGCGGAGGTATTGAGTAACAAGGTAATGGAGCGGCGGTGACTTTACCTGAAATCATTATCCTCTCTGGGTGTGTCTGTGTATCATGAGTGGTTAAGTGTGCATAAAAATCACGCAGCTATTTAGAGCACTTTGTAGGTTTGGCCTCTGGCTTTAGAATTAGGCTTCATAAGTGAGGAGGTAAGGGTCATGTGACATCATAAATCCAATCAGAGCAGCAGCTATGTGCGGCTGAGAGAGTGACTCCAAAGAATGGCCAAAACGAAGGAATAAATGACTGCTAACTCAAAGAAATTATTTTAATTAGAAAAATGCCTCACAGGTACATTTTATAGACTTGGAAATTATATAAAATTACAAGAAAAGCAAGAATTAATGTCATCAGTATAGTATACTGTGTGGGTGGTCATTAATGTGAGAAAAGGAAGGAGGGGCTGTGTTATAGTAAAGGATGCTTTCTGAAGAGCTTTAAATGAAGGTGTGATCAGGTAGCGGGGGTGAGGATGTAAAGATGGTGGCGTGCAGCTGTTGGCTTCCTGTTTCCCCTGAGGGGCACAGGCAGGAGATATGGCGCGGAGACAGACGAGAGACTATTGTTGACATGAAAGGCAACTGTTCGCCGAGGAAACTTAATACTTTCTCTGCGGCAGTTTTTTTTCACATTTATTGAACTTGACTGACTTTCTTTTACACAACTCCTCGTTTTCACGTTCACACTGATAACACTCATACTGTTCGAAGAATTGTTTTTTCCCTTTAGATCATTCAAGGTCAGTAAGGTAATTGAAATACTTGGATTATTAGTAGTAATGAAAAACAAGCTGAGATGCAGTGTTTCACTGCCTATCAGATATCTTCAATTTATTTCTGCTGAGTCATAATGACAAATTAATTAAAGATATCTTGAACTGGCAATATGACTAGGCAGAAATAAATTGAAGATATGTGAAACTGGAATTACACCAATTCATAGCTCAGTTGCAGGTATCCACAATTTACATTGCAGATATCTGCAACTGAATTGTAGATATCTGTAATGACAAACCCCATGCACACGAATGGTAAAAGTGATGCCACTTCTCCTAAGAAGAATGTCATTGTGAATTTCTGAATTGTTCTTTTTGTCCTGGAAGAACTGACTTACGGATATTTGCATTATATATCCAGTCTAGCTTTAAATGTTAAAATGACTTGCCATAGTAAGTACACCCAACGTGCTTATGAGGCCACTTTGATGTAACAGTCTTCTGTTCTTGTACTACACTTCAATCAATCTGAAATGTTACACCACCGGTAATCAGTTATTGTTGAAAGAGTCAAATGAGAAAATAAAAACAAACGTAATACATGCAATGAACCCACAGCTATGCTAGGCCCAGCGGTGCCTAACTTTAGCATGCTAACATGTTTGTAATAACAATGCTAGCATGCTAATGTTTACAAGGTATAATGTTTACCATCTTAGTATTAGTGTATTAGCATGCTACCATTTGCTAAGTAGCGCTAAACATAGACTTCTAGCAGTGAGAGTAATTACACAAACACTGTTGATGTGCTTATGATGTTATAGGCTTCGACATACTTCTAGTTGCTGTAGACTCTAGATCATACTGAAGCCTACTCCGTCGCTACTCCGTCGCTACAGATGTTGTTCATTTATATGAAAAATGTCACGCACTCGAATAATATTCAATGATAGCACGTTATTACTGTTCATCCTGAGGGGACCATGAATGCCTGTGCAAAATCTCAGTCCATCCACTGAATAGTCCAAAATCTGAAAACTTCTACATCAAAACTCACTTAAATGTATTTACAACATGTTTTGCATGTATTTCATCAGAATTGCTCATCAAGGACGAGACAGAACCATTTTTTTATAGGTGCACTATAAAGGAAAGTCCCATAATGAATTCCTTCATTATAATGAACAATTATTGATCAAAGCAATTATTTCAAACGCTCATCCCTTAATAATACTGTAATTACTGAAATTACTGAGGCAATGATTTATTGACGATAAAATGCATCATGCCACTGCTTTAAGTAATAACCTGAAACTCATTAGGAAGTGGAAGTGCCAGATATTCTGCTCTGAGGTGGCAGTTGAGTTCAAATAAGGTTTAAAAACTAAAATAGAATGTGGGAGAATGTTGAAAAGCTTTTTCTGGCGAACTTCCTTGTCAGCTCGTTGCTTTACAGCTGACATTTATTACAAACCTGAAGTGCACAAATGTGTGAATAAAAGCAAAAACATGACGGTAGCCGGAGACGGTATGCTTGAAAACGTGTGTGTGTGTGTGTGCGTGTGTGTGAGAGAGAGAGAGAGAGAGAGACACAGAGATGGCCTAGTATTACATGCTAGCCAACAGCCATGGCCTGTCAGCTTTGTCGTGTTTGCTCAGTGGCTCAGTGGAAGATAATGGAATTGGGGAGGGATGGTGACAGTCCTTAAAGTATTTATGTCTGTCCAGTCGTATAGACAGTGCGTGTGGTGTCACGTCAGCAGCCCTTGAGGTCTGCCAGTTGTGGCCATCGCACAACCAGCCAGAGAGTCTGAATAAACTTAGAACAACCCTGAGGAGTCACATACACACACATTTCTACCCACACAGTGGCCGGTCTGCATGATGCCCAGGGTAAGGGCACCACAACAAACAGTGTCAGACTATGGATAGCGACGCAGGCGGGCTGTGGTGGCACTGACATAGGAAAATGTAATGTGTTTTGATAGACGCTGAGAGCTAAACAGGGAAAGAAAGGTGAGCAGTGGGTGGGAAACACTGCAACCACACTGAGTATGATGGCTAGTTTTGAGGACAACAGCTGTCTGTTCGGTTTTCTTAGGCTTGCATGCACTCCAGCAGTTTGATTGGTCAACAGCTGAAAGGCACCCACTAAGATATTTACTGACCTGCAACTCAGAATGGCCGTACTATATCTGCAGGAGGGTGACAGGAATCATAATCAATACTTCTCCCTCGGTAGGCAAATAATTCATATGTGCTGGTGGGGAAACTTCAAATTTCGGTACTAAGAAGTCGGCTGCCCAGCAGGGTATCTATAACTGATTTTTAGCTTATCTCATTGATTCAGTGCTGTTAGTTGGATTTGAATTCTCCAATGTCTGAGACTGAGTCTGTGTGGTTTGACCCTGTCCTCGATGTAGGATGAGCCTGAGCCATTAGTGGCACAGTACGCGAGTTCTAGTGCCTTGAATCGAATTCAAGCAGCCATCGGTAGCCAGTGCAGGGTGCAGAGGAGTGGTGTAGTGGAGGTAGTTGGATGGTACATGCTGTCACATCAACCATGAGCGAGTTGCAGTAGTCTAGACATAAAATAACAAGAGCTTTGCCCAGAACCTGCACCACTTCCTGGGTGAACAATGGACGTATCCTCCTGATGTTCGTGCTGGTCATCCAGTGTCACACTCAGGTTCCTTGCAGTCCGAGCTGGGCAGCTTTGTCTTGTTGAGGTCAGTCCATACTTTCAGAGATGGTGTTCGCTAGATGATTGTCTATTTTAAGTAAGCTCAACTTACTTCAGTTGATTTCTTGCTTGAAATAAGTGAATGGAGAACAATGGTTCTCTAGACGGAGGTAAAGGTATAAAATATTCAAACAAAACAGACCAGACGCCATACTGACTTACATGTAGTAGGCAATTTGAGGGGAAATGAGGGGGGACATCATCTCCCTTGTTAGCAAAAATGACCAAAATGCCTCCCCCTTCTTAACCTGCTATCCCTCTCCAGATGCAGTCCTGTAACTGATAAATTATTGAGAGTTATAAAATTTTGACTGAGCATTTCTATTTTTACCAGCGCAGCTTTTATAGTGTTTACAGCCAATCAAGTGTGTGCATTCCAATAAGCATTGCAACTCCAGTCAGTGAGTGAGATACGCACACAGGGGAGAGACAAGATGAGTGGGACAATAAGTGAGTCAGTGAGAAGTAATTTCACATGACGTGCTCTAAAAAGAGACAAGTAGACAGTGAAAACTGAGATTTTGAGATGAGATGTCTCCATCTGAGAACACGGCAATATGAACGCCACTACTAGACAAAGACCATCTTTTGGACAAACATACCCACTCAAATCCAACCGGGGGACACAGAAAATAAAATATTTGAATCATAACTCAACTTAGATATTCTGATGTTCTGAACCTTTGCTTGAGGAGATTTTCCTCTAGCAGGACCTGTTGATCCAACGGGGGTCAGTCCCCCCCTGTTAAAAATCAACAAATTGCCTACTGCTCACTAATATTCCAGCCTACCAGAAAAGTGAAGTTAGCCCAGAGGTTTGTGCTCGAGGAAAATTTTTAATTTATGTATAACCTTTCATGGCAATTTGAACCATTCATTTTGAAATAAACGATACACTAATCAAAGGGTTGCACTTGACATTCCACTTGAATGATAAAGGAGAGAAAGAGGGAGTGATTGCACGCCAACTGTCTCACATTACGCAGAGAATACTGAATCAGTTCTGAAGGGGGCAATGTTTTTAGATATACAGCATCAGGTTACATACGATGAAAATGTCTCTTCAGTGAAAACCCCAAATCTCCTGTTTTAGTGATTTTTGATATTTGTGATAAACTGAAAGATTAAGTGTTCCCTTGTGGCCTCTCCTAATTTATAGGCTAAGAAAACATTTAAATCAATCAATCAATCAATCAATCAATCAATCAAACTTTATTTATATAGCACTTTTCATTGTGAGGAAACACCATAGACTGGATAAACCAAATAAATAAAAGGAATTAAAAATAGATAAAATACAAAGTTCATTTTCAAAAATTGAAGGATAACAACTATAAAAGGATAGAATATACTAAAATCTATAATTAAAGTTTAGTCAAAAGCCAGGCTAAAAAGATAGGTCTTGAGTTTTCTTTTAAAAATGTCCACACTCTCAGCTGCTCAAAGGTCTTCAGGAAGGCTATTCCACAGACGTGGACCGTAATTTAAAAACTCAGTGGATTGTCTAAAAACGCAATTGTCGCGAATCTAAAAACAGGACAATACATTAGTTTTTGAGCTTTTTAGATGTTGAACATGTCAGCCTTTGGCTATTCTCCTTGACCTCTTCCTCCCTTGTCGATATTTAAAAGTGGTCCTATGATAATATCAAATATGATCAAATCTTTGCGATGCAGATCCATTTTTTATTAAATAACAGCACCAGCACCAAACCTAAGCAGCAAATACATTTCTTATTGTTGCTTCACAATAATAGGCCCCCAATAATTAGAGAGATTTTGGTCTGTTTGGGCTTTAAAAGCAATCGATGAAAAAAATGAAAAATGAGCTTTCTGTATCGACTAAATGAGAGTGAGTAAATGAATGTTGAAGTGGAACAAAACTCTAAACCAGACATTAGCTACAAGCTACAAAAAGTACTGAAATGTGACAGTTTTGAGACTTTTAGAAAATGTGCAACGTTGCAAAAGGTGCAACTATCCCTAACTTTTCATGACATCAGTTTTGCGTAACTTGGTTGACAATATTGTGGATTATTCCTACTTTAAGAGCTATGATTATTGTGGTCAAGGGTTTCATACACTTTCTGTAATAAATCTTCTAAAAGAAAAATAATTTCATTTGGGGAGACATTGGGACAAACTCTTATCAGATGGGGTCCATGGTCTAATCTGTGTCAGTTTAGGGGTCCTTGATGTGAAAAAGTTTGGGATCCACTGATCTGAAACACTTGTGCTGTACCGGGTTTCCGCGATAAGGCCAATAGAGTCCTCTTTCTCTGTCTTGCTCTCCCTCTGTCACTCACTCATACATGCACACATGTTTCCTCCTCGTCTCCTCGCTGGTACTCTGCAGCGTCCCTGCTGCTGCGATGCAAGTAATTAGACAACCTTCCCCAACGTCCGGGCTGCTACAGTGAAACATGACAAACAACTGCGAGAAGCTCTTCCAGCAGTGTAGGAGTTTTCAGGGATTAGACTGGGGCATGCGGGGGCTGCATCATTATTTTGCTCCAGCAGATAGTTATCATTCTAAAACCCGAGCATCAGACAAGTTAAGAGGCAACACTTGCTCATTTTGTTCTACTTTTGACAGCGTCTGTCTGTCTGGCGCTTTGCTTCTATGCACACATCAATCACTTCATTATGTGCCGGAACGACACTGAGTGGGTGGGGAGGTGTTGCTGTCAGTCATTTCATGCTACAAAACAATCCTGTAGCTAAGATGATAATTCATTTGTATTCAATTAATACGTTTTACTATAAACTCAACATGCTTTAAACCAGTGGCTGCACAGTTTTTCATTTTTATTGAGCATCTACTAAAGCATAGCAGACACATTTAGGGTGATTACCTGCCTTCCAGACATCCACTGGTTTCAGTTCATTTCTGTATGCTGTTAAAATCACACAATTCATGCTTCTCTCACTGTCTCCCAGTGAGGCTATGGATGACCTAGCTGCCCTTCACTCAAATGTCAACATTAACCCCTTCCTACACCTGACAGGACCACAGACTGTATTAACACAACACTTGTTGCGCTGGAGTTGACCCTAACCTTCAATTTGAAATCTTAAAAGTGTGGCTGTTTGGGAAGTGTTGTGAAACTTCTCCTATCGTACCTATTTATCTACACCCAGTTGTGTTTCCACTGTCATATCTGGCAATGAAGGATACTGTAGTTCGCCTTCCCGGGAACACTGGCTGCGTTGGGAGTAATGTTCTCACTACAACCATTCCACACACTGAATAATGACCCTAGTACCCTCGCTGGGACTGGTAATAACTTAATTGAAATTACTTTAGTGATAGAATAGAGTAATTGCACTTCAGAAAATGTAACATGTGCCAAGGTGCTCTGTGCTCTGCTTTGCTTATACGGACTGTTTTAGTCAGTATGTCCCAAGACAAAGACATTTATTTAAAAAAAAAAAAAAATCAACTGTGTGTGTTTATGAGGAGGCAATTGTGGTGATAATTGAATGTGTTACGCCTCCAAGTGTTCAAGACTTCATTTACAATATGAGCTATTAAAAGGATTAAAACGGCGCTTCACATGGTTGCTAATGTAGAGTCACTACAGATAAGTCAGGGATAAAGATACTCTGGATGCAGACTCAGTCTTTAAAGTTGTTACAAATTGAAAATGCAAAGGTTACATGTGAGAAGGCTACTATAATGAGGCCTACAATACTGTATGTTGCAACAGGAAATGAACAAAAATCACTGGTCGGTTATCTCTGACTGACCTCCCTGGTCTCTTTAGCTCGCAAGCTAGCCTGCAGACTTTTGAACAAAAATCATGACGCTACATGTTTTGATTTCATTTTAACCACAATCCTTCATTTATTTTCATATTTGATAGTTAGCAAACTTGTACTCTGATAAACTATGGTTCTTTGGCTCAGCTCGATTATGCCCGCATCCTGTTTTCCTCGCTGCTTTAGTTTAAGGCCTCAGAGACTGAGACTGAGCTGAAATCTGACAATCCCAAGTCTTCCAATCTAACAATCACTCCCACTTTACACAGCAATAGGCCTGGTGTGCAGATGAGTGTAAGCAGGGTTTGAAGTTCTTATTGTGCCCTCGCAGATGCATCACTCTGCTTAGCTAGGCAGACAGCTAACACAAAACTCAGCAGACTAAACTCCATGATAAGTGTGTTGTTTTACTGAAGCTTTATGTTGTAAAACAGTTAGTTAACCTGTGTATGCATTTCTATTATGTATTAAGTATTTCGATTAACATACATTACATTTACATACAAAACGTTACGTTAGAAATCAGCATAAGCTATCATAGACTTCCTGTAGATTAGCTTAGAGTTTAGTTAGCCAGCGTCATTAGTTTAAAGGTTGTAAGTCTTTACACTGAAGAGCAAAGTCATTGAATGTGTGGCAATGATATCAGGAGGCTACAACACAAGACTTGTAGCCTCACCTTTGAGTGTGGCGATTTGGAACACGTATTAACTCTTTTGCCTTTAGGCGTTCCTTTCAAGCCTTATGAACCCTTTACTGCTTGATTCCACCAGGCATGGCTGCATAGCATTCTGGCTGTGACGCAGCCCCCGAAGCTGATCATGGCCATTCTAGACAATGCTTATGATTCCACCAGGCACATCGCGATGCATTTCAGAAGCAAGTGTCTCTCTGCTCTGCTGAAAATAGTCTATGTTTGATAGAAGCTGCGTCAAACTGCAAAGACCAGTTCAAGCCAGGCAGGAAGTCGGCATACAGAACTGGCATGGAGAGTCAAAATAAAACACCCTGTGCAGACAAAAAAAAAGAAAACATTGAACTACGTGGCCTACTTACCCATGGTAGAAGCACAAAAATCTAAGAATAAGGACCAACAGAATCTGAGCAAATCAACAAAACTAAACACTTTCTGTGGACAGAACAAAACTGTGTCGCAGCCGGTGGAAACAAGCTGTTATTCACACCCTGCCCACTTGTTGAGGGAGGGAACAACATTTGTTATGCATTCTCAAATGAATTACTTTAAAATTTAAGGTGTGACTTATGTAGTAAGTGCTGGTGACTATTACTGCCTGAATACATAAGTGATCCATGTTCCAGCCATGATGAAGCCACATAAATTTAGGCGTTCTCCTCTGACTACACTTGATGATTCACTCCTCTGTCCGGGGGGCAGGATGATAACTAATACTTGTTGACAGACTGGCACATTTGCAGGTCATTTTCATTCAACCTCAAGGAGCAGGCCGCAGCTGTTACGAGCATGGATTAAAATTCTGTGCTGCTCCGAGTGCTTACTGGCACGATAATTCCACATAAAGAGGAAATGGCCTCATAAACTAACTTTATTTCAGGGTCCATAAAACCGCTGGCCTGTGGGACTGTGTCTGATGAGCAGCACAGTTAATTTAAGGAGCAGCCAGGTGCACCTTGAACTGTCTCAGTCGTCAGTCGAGCCGCCCTGGGCTCACAGACAAGCCGATAAATTTACCCAACACAGCTGACCCATTCGGCCGCATCGCTCTGTCCATCACCTGGAGGCTGCAGCTGTGTTCCGTTAGCACCTGTGCAGTGCATAATTTCATTTGGGGAGACATTGGGACAAACTCTTATCAGATGGGGTCCATGGTCTAATCTGTGTCAGTTTAGGGGTCCTTGATGTGAAAAAGTTTGGGATCCACTGATCTGAAACACTTGTGCTGTACCGGGTTTCCGCGATAAGGCCAATAGAGTCCTCTTTCTCTGTCTTGCTCTCCCTCTGTCACTCACTCATACATGCACACATGTTTCCTCCTCGTCTCCTCGCTGGTACTCTGCAGCGTCCCTGCTGCTGCGATGCAAGTAATTAGACAACCTTCCCCAACGTCCGGGCTGCTACAGTGAAACATGACAAACAACTGCGAGAAGCTCTTCCAGCAGTGTAGGAGTTTTCAGGGATTAGACTGGGGCATGCGGGGGCTGCATCATTATTTTGCTCCAGCAGATAGTTATCATTCTAAAACCCGAGCATCAGACAAGTTAAGAGGCAACACTTGCTCATTTTGTTCTACTTTTGACAGCGTCTGTCTGTCTGGCGCTTTGCTTCTATGCACACATCAATCACTTCATTATGTGCCGGAACGACACTGAGTGGGTGGGGAGGTGTTGCTGTCAGTCATTTCATGCTACAAAACAATCCTGTAGCTAAGATGATAATTCATTTGTATTCAATTAATACGTTTTACTATAAACTCAACATGCTTTAAACCAGTGGCTGCACAGTTTTTCATTTTTATTGAGCATCTACTAAAGCATAGCAGACACATTTAGGGTGATTACCTGCCTTCCAGACATCCACTGGTTTCAGTTCATTTCTGTATGCTGTTAAAATCACACAATTCATGCTTCTCTCACTGTCTCCCAGTGAGGCTATGGATGACCTAGCTGCCCTTCACTCAAATGTCAACATTAACCCCTTCCTACACCTGACAGGACCACAGACTGTATTAACACAACACTTGTTGCGCTGGAGTTGACCCTAACCTTCAATTTGAAATCTTAAAAGTGTGGCTGTTTGGGAAGTGTTGTGAAACTTCTCCTATCGTACCTATTTATCTACACCCAGTTGTGTTTCCACTGTCATATCTGGCAATGAAGGATACTGTAGTTCGCCTTCCCGGGAACACTGGCTGCGTTGGGAGTAATGTTCTCACTACAACCATTCCACACACTGAATAATGACCCTAGTACCCTCGCTGGGACTGGTAATAACTTAATTGAAATTACTTTAGTGATAGAATAGAGTAATTGCACTTCAGAAAATGTAACATGTGCCAAGGTGCTCTGTGCTCTGCTTTGCTTATACGGACTGTTTTAGTCAGTATGTCCCAAGACAAAGACATTTATTTAAAAAAAAAAAAAAATCAACTGTGTGTGTTTATGAGGAGGCAATTGTGGTGATAATTGAATGTGTTACGCCTCCAAGTGTTCAAGACTTCATTTACAATATGAGCTATTAAAAGGATTAAAACGGCGCTTCACATGGTTGCTAATGTAGAGTCACTACAGATAAGTCAGGGATAAAGATACTCTGGATGCAGACTCAGTCTTTAAAGTTGTTACAAATTGAAAATGCAAAGGTTACATGTGAGAAGGCTACTATAATGAGGCCTACAATACTGTATGTTGCAACAGGAAATGAACAAAAATCACTGGTCGGTTATCTCTGACTGACCTCCCTGGTCTCTTTAGCTCGCAAGCTAGCCTGCAGACTTTTGAACAAAAATCATGACGCTACATGTTTTGATTTCATTTTAACCACAATCCTTCATTTATTTTCATATTTGATAGTTAGCAAACTTGTACTCTGATAAACTATGGTTCTTTGGCTCAGCTCGATTATGCCCGCATCCTGTTTTCCTCGCTGCTTTAGTTTAAGGCCTCAGAGACTGAGACTGAGCTGAAATCTGACAATCCCAAGTCTTCCAATCTAACAATCACTCCCACTTTACACAGCAATAGGCCTGGTGTGCAGATGAGTGTAAGCAGGGTTTGAAGTTCTTATTGTGCCCTCGCAGATGCATCACTCTGCTTAGCTAGGCAGACAGCTAACACAAAACTCAGCAGACTAAACTCCATGATAAGTGTGTTGTTTTACTGAAGCTTTATGTTGTAAAACAGTTAGTTAACCTGTGTATGCATTTCTATTATGTATTAAGTATTTCGATTAACATACATTACATTTACATACAAAACGTTACGTTAGAAATCAGCATAAGCTATCATAGACTTCCTGTAGATTAGCTTAGAGTTTAGTTAGCCAGCGTCATTAGTTTAAAGGTTGTAAGTCTTTACACTGAAGAGCAAAGTCATTGAATGTGTGGCAATGATATCAGGAGGCTACAACACAAGACTTGTAGCCTCACCTTTGAGTGTGGCGATTTGGAACACGTATTAACTCTTTTGCCTTTAGGCGTTCCTTTCAAGCCTTATGAACCCTTTACTGCTTGATTCCACCAGGCATGGCTGCATAGCATTCTGGCTGTGACGCAGCCCCCGAAGCTGATCATGGCCATTCTAGACAATGCTTATGATTCCACCAGGCACATCGCGATGCATTTCAGAAGCAAGTGTCTCTCTGCTCTGCTGAAAATAGTCTATGTTTGATAGAAGCTGCGTCAAACTGCAAAGACCAGTTCAAGCCAGGCAGGAAGTCGGCATACAGAACTGGCATGGAGAGTCAAAATAAAACACCCTGTGCAGACAAAAAAAAAGAAAACATTGAACTACGTGGCCTACTTACCCATGGTAGAAGCACAAAAATCTAAGAATAAGGACCAACAGAATCTGAGCAAATCAACAAAACTAAACACTTTCTGTGGACAGAACAAAACTGTGTCGCAGCCGGTGGAAACAAGCTGTTATTCACACCCTGCCCACTTGTTGAGGGAGGGAACAACATTTGTTATGCATTCTCAAATGAATTACTTTAAAATTTAAGGTGTGACTTATGTAGTAAGTGCTGGTGACTATTACTGCCTGAATACATAAGTGATCCATGTTCCAGCCATGATGAAGCCACATAAATTTAGGCGTTCTCCTCTGACTACACTTGATGATTCACTCCTCTGTCCGGGGGGCAGGATGATAACTAATACTTGTTGACAGACTGGCACATTTGCAGGTCATTTTCATTCAACCTCAAGGAGCAGGCCGCAGCTGTTACGAGCATGGATTAAAATTCTGTGCTGCTCCGAGTGCTTACTGGCACGATAATTCCACATAAAGAGGAAATGGCCTCATAAACTAACTTTATTTCAGGGTCCATAAAACCGCTGGCCTGTGGGACTGTGTCTGATGAGCAGCACAGTTAATTTAAGGAGCAGCCAGGTGCACCTTGAACTGTCTCAGTCGTCAGTCGAGCCGCCCTGGGCTCACAGACAAGCCGATAAATTTACCCAACACAGCTGACCCATTCGGCCGCATCGCTCTGTCCATCACCTGGAGGCTGCAGCTGTGTTCCGTTAGCACCTGTGCAGTGGTTTAATTAGCCGTTAATGATGCTTAATGAAACAGTCGCTAACCTCTAGGCCAAGTTAAAGACCTGGACCTCGAGCACTTTGTCCTTGTACCTCTGACTTTCTCACAAAATTCGTTACATTCTTCTGTCTCAGTTGTTGTACTGTATTTAGCCATGTTTATAGGACAAAAGGCAATAAAATAACTTACTCACAAAGCTACAGGTAGCTAGTTAGCAGGTTTATGAGCATGAGTAATATGATCATATCAACATGTATGTTTTAGTTGGTGCTAATTCCAATAACCTCCCACCTGCCATAAAGTGAATGGAAAACTCCAAACTTCTCTCTCGAAATGAAGTTAATCTTCTCTGTACCACTTTTAATTTTAAAAAGCTTTATTCTTAAAATGTCACAGGTATGACAAAATAGTCTTAACTCAAAATTTTTGCATCATCATTTTTCAAAAGCTTTCACCAGCATGTCACACAACACAACCAAATACAGAAACACGTGTTTGTGTATTTGCATCACATTTGGGCACCCATGGAGTGTGAATAGGGAACAGGTCTTATACCTAAACTAGCCTATTCTTCTGCAAAGTCTAGTCTTTTAGCCCTTTAACCCACATGCCCTGAGTTCAATTGTAGTAATTCTTTTATTTCAAGTTGAATGTGGTCATTTTCCAGCCTGTGTCATTGCTTCGTTGAAAAGGTTCGCCATTTTCAAAAGACCCGCTAAACGTTGTGCACATAGGATTGTGGGTACTTCAGGTGCACCAAGGATACACAAGCAGCATCCTTCCATCCAGGGGGTCTTGGGGAAGTGAAGGCTGAGTCTGACATGACAGGTGGCTCTCATGTCCTACAGATTGCAATGGAGAGCATCCTATTTTTTTATCTTTATTTTTTGTTCTAACACAACTGCTGAGATCTGTTTATACTGGGTCAGAGCTGCTTTAAAGCTGTAATACACGAGGGAACTTTGTGGTCCTATCACCAATGCTGTGTTGATGCTGTGGGTGTTTTGGCTCAGTACAGTAAAATGCCCTCTTAAGTATTATTGGAGTTGGAGTTAGAGTAAACCGTAACAAACAGGAGCCTGAATGTTCTGCTATCTCTTCCCACCCACCTATACATTCTTCCCTACATAAGCCTCCGCTCAGAATTACAGCACTGTTTGTGATTTATGAGCAAACTGTGCTGTAGTCTACCTTCTGAATTTACGCTGATAGCTTGTGGGACCAATTCAATTCAGGTTGGAGAGGGGGGCAGGGGGAGAGCCCTGGCTGCTGCTTTGCCATTACATGGTAAATCTCCAGAGAATGAGACAGAGGCGTGCGAGTCAGCAGAAACCCAGATCTTCTGAAAGCAGCAATTTATATGCACATGGTTTCTGCATCATAGAGAAATAAAATACCTGATTAAGTAACTTTTTCACTTTTAATTGCCACTTGAATGGGTTATATGCCCAAAGGGGCCTGCTGTGCATGTACCAGTGTTTTTCAAACCATATGGAGAGGCATGTCTTTGATAATATGGATAAAGAGGATCTGGGTTTCCCTGTGGAATTACTTCTAGGATACTGGGAAAACTGCAGCTATAGCAGAATAACTGTGTAATAAATAGTGAATCTGATTAACAAGATCTGAAATTCATGTATGTAGTAGTCCAATTTTGTCAGTGCCTCCCCTGGCCTGGAATTTGGTTCACTGATAAGCAGTAGCACATTGATTCTGCAAGTGGTTTTCAATACCGTTCTGTCCCGTGGTGTACTTGTACTGTAATCCATAGGCTTAGTCAATCACTCTCATCAAACTGAATGTTAAGCATCACCATACTGAACCAATAAGTTAGGAAAGCAATGCATCATCAATACACTGTATAACTCACAATACACTGCAATCAAAAAGCTGGTACTCACATTTTTTAAGGTTAGCTGAGCTTCCGAATGTGATCGCCAGATCAGGCCCAAAGCACTTTTTTTTCCAGCCTGCAAGGTGAGTAATAGAAACTCTATTAATAGCCTATAGGCTACTGGCCCATTTCCATGTTGTTCACAACATGCTGCGCTACAACCCCGGCAACATTCTGCGTTCTAAACCAACCCGCTCTCCTGCTGAAAAAACAACAGTGGTACAAAAAAGCAGCTCTGCACGAGATGTTGCCATGGGCATGGTTTACACAGTGTATTTTGTTTCTGTGCAGTTGAGGTCTTGTAGTTGACACAAGATTCTTGGTTCTGCTAGCATGGAAATATATTAATACTGAATGCTGAGGTAGTTTCACATCTTATTGAAGAAAATGTCAGCTCTCTGTAGCATGCTCTCATGGTGCCAAACCTTGTAGGTCTTGGTCAGAAGCTCTTCAAGTTGTGGATGCACTTGCCAGAAGAAAATGTTTTTTTATTTAAATTTATTTTAAAACTATATCTGTATATGCATACATGCTTCTTTTTGACTAATTTGAACGAATAAAAAATTGTTCACAAAAAAAGAAAATGTACTGTAAACCCTGAGTTACATTTCATCATAAATCTTACAGTAAACATCACAGAGATTTATGCATATCCGCAACTTCAAGCAAAGCCCTCAAAGTAATTTGCAGTGATAGATGTTATAAATGATATATAGCCTATATATTACAATGATTTGGGAATTTATGGCTTTTAAAGGGAGAGTATATCCCAAAATTAGTTTTTTCTCCCTCTTACCTGTAGTGCTATTTATCCATCTAGATTGTTTTGGTGTGAGTTGTGTAGGTATCGGCTGTAGAGATGTTTACTCAACTGTAACGGAACTAGATGGTACTTCACTTGTGGTGATCCAAGCG
>JBBPCS010033080.1:0-22040 GCA_037974645.1 Hollardia meadi
TGTCACTGAAAAAAGACATGAAGAAAAAATCAGAAGATTGACATTGAAAAACAAATCACAATGCAAAAAAAATAAAAAATAAAATAAGAAAATAAAATTGTAAGATTGGAAATTTTTATGTCTCTGTTTTATTTTTCAGTGAAACGTTTTTCAGTGCCAGTACAACTTTTTACAATACAAGAGTTTCAATGCCGATGTTTCCTTTTTCAGTCAAGGTTTTGTTTTCAATGGCAATTTGTTTATTGTCATTTTCCTAACTTGCTGTCACTGTTGACACTGTAGACACACGACCAACGTTGAGCTACATGACGTAAACCAACACAGTAAACATCTGGCCGCGAGAATTTTTGTCAATTAGATTTACATTAAGCGGTTAATGCGTTTGGTAGCAGGAACTCTTTTGAAAACTTACCGCTTTAATGAAATTATCCAATTTGAGAGTCAACACAGCTGAACAGCAACCGTGGATATCACATGAATGTTGAATCATGCAATTGATTTCACAATCGTCCCCGTTCACGCCTCTTTTTCCAGGCAATAATATCTGGAATGTCTTGTATTAGACAGATTCAGATTCAATGCCTTGCTCAGTCCCATTTTCCTGGTTTTTATTTACAGCGGAGTCTTAACTTGTGCTCTCTCCCTTTATGTAGCTCGATCAGGCATCTTTGTCTCTACCCTCCAGGGAAGACTACATCACCAACACTTCCTCCGCCCAGGCGGTGAGTTTCTGCTTCATCTTTCACCCCTTTGACTTGTCATCTAAAATCTCCTCTTCCTGCAGAAGCTATTTCCTTTCTGCTTAAGTGATAAATTGCAGCAGAAAAAAAATAATTTCAGGTGCCTGAAACATCAGCGAGTCATGTTGGGTTTTATGTCGGCACCTAAAGATAAGAGGACTCAACATTTTCACAATCCCAGACAGTCATAATGCAAGAAATTAATTGCAGGAGAGGCAGCTGATACTGATTGCCCCACTAATAGCTGCCTCATTAGATCAGAAGAACAAAGTACAATGAGTATGCGGTGACTAATTTTTCTCAACTAGAAAAACTTATCAATATAAACAAGTGTCTCCATTAGGACATAAGAAATATAAAAAAGATGTACTTTAGGTTACAAAGGGGTGCTTACAGTCACCATAATGGCTCCTAATTTGTGTTTAAACTCCACATAGCAACATATTAGCTCAAATATATAGATATATTTAACCTCTATAAACTTGTTTTATGTTGCTGTTTACTCTTACTCTGATATTTTGTGCCTAATGTTAAGAGTGATGCTATATGGTTAACATTAATAAGTAAAATCCAAAGTGAAACCATGTTTGATGAGTGATTATTGGTCATCTTTGGTGATACTTTCATCTACCATAATGGTACTTTTTGTAATTTGTATTTTATTTTTATTCATTGTGTTTTGTATTGTTTAAATACACTTATAGACTATGTATAAGTCCATATGAGCACAAGCACTTTGACTAGAAAGCGGTATTATTCAATGAATGTTTTTGTGCTGCTGTGTATTGTTGAAGCAGATAATGATTAAAAAAGGTAAATATTAATTAATACCACTTACTGATATCGCAGTACATTTTCTTCTGTCTCTCTTCTGCAGTATCGTGCCGCCTTGCTGGGTTTGATGGTGGATGTAGCCGTCATGCTGGGCGCTCCAGAGAAAACAGCACTGACCCAGATGGAGAAGGCCCTCGCCTTCGAGACCAAACTGGCTCATGTAAAGACGTCATGTCACATAAATATAATCCCACTTAATGCATGGCGATGATTTGATGGGCCTCAGTGGCCTCTGGGGCTAGCTTTATTAACTGTGAGATATTAAACTGACGGTTATTTTTTAAAAATTTTTGATTAGTCATGTCAATATAACAATGCTCATTGTGTCTGCAGATCCTGATTCCCTATGAAAACCGCACCAGTGAGAACATGTACAACAGATATACAATCTCTCGCCTGCACCGCTCAATACCACAGGTATTTTAAACGCACACAAAAAGAACAGCCAAATCTATTAATATCGTCTCTTGTTTCTCAGCCGTCATGGTTTCTTTTGCATATTTCGTTTAGTGACTAAGCGTGTAAAACAACCAGAAGTCTTTATTCTACATACACAAACCCAACAGACATCAGGTCTTCCTCCACGTGTGGATCAGTAAAATACCATTTGTGGTATTTTAAAGTAACAGTTTTGAAATTTGACATAAACTCTTTAAACTATTAAAAACTGATAACCAAGAATTTAAAGTGCATTATAACAATTCTTGCATGTTTAAATTAACTCTACATTCATGCTGGTGGATTTGTGAAGCTGTACTTAAGCACAGTGGTGCTTCAGGCTAATGCTAATGCAGGGTGTTAGCATGCTAACATTTGCTAATTATCATTAAAAGCAGCTGAGGCTGATGGGAATGTTACTGTATTTGTGTTGCATGTATTGAGTCATAAACTAAAGTATTGGTCACATTTGAATTTTGACCGGATGATGGCGCAAGAGGAAAAATTCAGGGGACCACCACAGTTGTCCATTTTCATCCTGGGATGGTGCATGAATGTCTGCACTCAATTTTATATCAATTCATCCAATAGCTGTTGAGATATATTTTATTTAAAACCACAAGAACTTTCATCAACCTCAGATTTGCTGGATGTCATACGGATTATTTAATCGAGAATTGTATCGCTCTGTGATTTGATTGCTGTTTCTGTAGCTTAATGATAATACAGATAAAACTGTGGTGGAGAAAATGCACTTTTTTGCGTGCAGATGATCACACTTACAGATAATAATTGCCCAAAATGCACAAACATAGTTCATGACAGTCGTTTATGTCAAAACAAAATGTAAAATGTCAACATTATGGCTTTTAAATCTATGTTTTATTGCTATGTGTTATATAAGTAACCTTTACTGTATATGTGTCCTTGTTCTTCTGTGTGTAGTTTGATTGGCTGGGTTTTATCAAGCGTGTGGTGGAGTCTAAAGACGAGCCGGCTCGGTCCATCTCCTCCTCTGAACCCGTCATCGTCCGAGCTCCAAAGTACTTCAAGGAACTGTTCAAACTCATTGAAAACACAGATCCCAGGTACACACACACACACACACACACACACACACACACACGAACAGCTGTGACAGAAAGCACACGCAGACTGATGAGCACACACTGGGGCTTGAGGGCTCCTGCCTCTCATTATGAGTATATTATAGTGTATAATGAGATTACATGGAGGCGTTTAATTAATAACCCTCCACTCTCTCTCTTCAGGACCGTCGCTAACTACGTACAGTGGAGAACAGTTTTTTCCAGGATCACCTCGCTGAGCCGTCGTTTCCTTTACAGATACCTGGACTTCGCTCAGGTTGGTACAAAAACAAATGTTTCCATAATCTTTAAGTTTCTATGACATGTTTTATGTCGCATTATGACAAAAAAAAAAAGATGATAAAAAAAAAAAACATTTGAAAAGAACAAACAAGTGAATTTAAAGAATAAAAACAACTCCGGGCAAGGAAGATTCTTTTGAGAATAAATAGTTCTTGAGATGAGATTTAAAACACTCAAACTCTTGTTGCAACTTGTTACTGTTAGTATGCAAAACATAGTTTTCCAGTTGGAACGGACTGGTAAACGCCTAAAAACATTCAAAATGTAAGGACAAGCCCTCAATCTCTTTTTTTATGTCCCTAAATGTTCATGACAGTAATTAGAGAGCTGGGAAAGTTATTTCGAGTACTAAGGTTTTCTATTTTTAAGACCTTAGAGAGCCCTCCAAATGAACTTAATAAACACAAATTATGATATGTAAAAGAATGCTAAAAACAATGTCACCTTGCATCTCCATCTCCCTCACCCCCACCAGGTGACCACAGGAACCACCTCCCTGACCCCGCGCTGGGATAAGTGCGTTAACTACGTGGAGAACTCGCTCGTTTATGCCACCGGGCGCCTTTTTGTCAACGCGCACTTCCAGGAGGACAAGAAACACATGGTGTGTGGGTTTTTGTGTTCATCGTGACATCATGTCCTAAATCCTGGGTCAAGTGTTTCATTCTTGGGTCTGTTTAGTTGTGTGACTGATGTGTGTGTTTGAGATGATGTCAGACATTTAAAGGCGCGTCAGTGCGGGTGTGAGTGTTTATGTGGCAATGCTCTGAGTGCTTTGTTTCTTTGTAAATGTAAATTTGTAAATTTTGTAAATCCTCTGCCTGCTCCTAATTAATCTGGGTGTGTGTGTGTGTGTTTGTCAGATGGAGGAGCTGATCGAGGGCATTCGCTGGGCGTTCATCGACATGCTGGAGAAGGAGAACGACTGGATGGATCAACCAACGAAGAAGAGAGCCATAGAGAAGGTAGGAACAGCTGACAGCTTCGTCACAACTCATCACCATGTTTCTCCATGTTCCACTTTTTTTTACTCTACCCTCTGAATTGTGTTTTCCAGTCAATTTTTAAAAAAAAGAAAAGAAAAAAAGTTAAAGCTGCATTCAAGTTTTTTTGGCCACTTGGGGGCAGCAGTGTAAAACATCTGGCTCTTAAGCTGCTAGATGTTTGACTGGCAGGCTGCGTGCAGTGGATTCATCTGAACTTTTTTTTAGCTGGAAACATCTGCCTGTTGCGGTGACATTGATTATGGGGAGAGGATTAAACAAATCAGTAAAGTTCTTGGTCGCAAGAACCAAAACATTCAGCTGAAAGAGGTTAAAATGCGACGTAGAGGTGAGGGAAACTGCTCTGTTGTGTTGTTGTTGGTTGATAATTCTCTCTGGATTCATCTCTATGAGCAACACTTTCACATGTCATCACAATAGTCATGTGATCCATTGCTAATATAACAATATGGATTATAGCAGCTTTAAAGAAACAGCGTGTCCTTCATTTTCTGCTTTTCTGCTTAAGTGCCCGCCTACATGTGAGAAAAATATCTTTAGCACTTTAGCTGCTAAATGTGACGCAAAGCCCAAACAAACGACCTGTAACGAGGGTCAAACTTTGACGTCTGTGGATTTTGCTTCATCTCATTTCGTCACGAGTGCTCACACATTTTTGATTTAGGACCTTTGTGCCTTTGACACAGCAGCTTTTTAACTGAGGAACCACTGAGTTTTTCTTCATTCCTGTCATAGAATACTTTCCCTTGAACCAAACTACTCCTTTCTACAATCACCTCTTTATCGTTTTTTTATTGGCTCTTTATTTCTCATATAACTCATATAAGCTTATTGAATGTTTGCGCTCACTGTCAGTTACTCTGTGTGAGTGTCTGATAAATCTATTTGTGGCTGTGTAAAATCCTGTTTAAACTCTCCATTATGTTCACTCTCTTGTCTCGCTGTCTCAAGGCTCATGCGGTCCTGGCTAAGGTCGGCTACCCTGAGTTCATTCTGAACGACACCTACCTCAATGAAGATTTAAAGCAGGTTTGTGTACTGTAGCACTGCCGTCGGTGCTAGCTCTTTAGCGCAGCGGAGTCTGTCAACAACAGCTGTTCTTCAGAGTTCAATGCGAATAGATTTTATTATCCCATCAAAGGAACAACAAAACCGAGGTGATCTCCGCAGACTCCCATTTTTTTCCCCATCTTCTCTTATCTTACCGAGAACAAGATGTACACCATTAAAAGTGCCAAAACCTGCCTTATCA
Source organism: Hollardia meadi (assembly GCA_037974645.1). Classification (NCBI taxonomy): domain Eukaryota; kingdom Metazoa; phylum Chordata; class Actinopteri; order Tetraodontiformes; family Triacanthodidae; genus Hollardia; species Hollardia meadi. The sequence continues at coordinate 5,660 of JBBPCS010033080.1, forward strand.
GTCACATTCCAGAGGGAAACACTCAGTACAGTTCAGTTATTTCCAGGCTTTTTTTTTTTTAATAGGTCAGACCTAACCTCTCCACTTCATTACTCTATATTATTTTATGTGATTGTGATTAAACAGTAATTACACAGTTCAAAATTATTCACCACAGCAGAGGAAATGACTGTAAATTCAAAACACAAGCAGGCAAAAAACACGTTACTTTATTTTCTTCACGGTTTTGCTTTCATCTACTCATCCATAAATGTGACTACAACTGATTCATCTCTCTCCAGTTTGTCTAAGATGCAGCAGTTTTTGATCAGAAAATAATTGAATATATTTGTGAAATCTCGACGGTTAAACAAAGACGCAGGACTGGCTGTAACTTCGAGATGCTGCTGAAACCAAATTTCTTATCCTGATGGAATATTTTGCACGTTTTAGCTTGACTTTGTCGTTACTTTAGCACTTGACCATGCGTTTTTGCATTTGTGTACGTTTTAGCTTGTGTTCAGTGAGAAGGACTACTACGGGAATGTGATGCAGACGTTGAAGTTCATCGCCCAGTCGGACATCAGCTGGCTCCGAAAGAGCGTCCCGCGTACAGAGTGAGTGGGCGGGGCTAATCTGTCAAACTGCTACGTGTTTTATTTACCTTGTAACGTGCCATAATGTGTGTGTGTGTGTGTGTGTTTGTGTTGCAGGTGGTATACGAACCCAACAACTGTGAACGCCTTCTACAGTTCCTCCACCAATCAAATCAGTAAGATACAATGTGTTATTGATCACTGAGAAGCCAATTTTCTTTTTTTTGAAATTAAATTCTTGACTTCTGAAGCTCCAGACAGGACGACGCTACACTGCACCTAAACTAATTAAATTAAAGTATCTGCCTATGAAATAGATATAAAGGAGCCACCTTCTGCAGTAAACGCTTCCTGTCTGGGCACATACAAAGAAAAAAAACAAACTATTTTGATCTTCTCATTTAGGATTCCCTGCTGGAGAACTTCAAAAACCTTTCTTTTGGGGAAGAGAGTATCCAAGGTGAGATTAAAGAACTTGACGAGCTCTACTAACGGACCAAATAAATGTCACCTCATGCTTTACTAAGGAGCAGTGGAGCTTTGAATTAATGATCCTGAGAGATTAACCTCAGGAAGCCACAGAGACAAACACAATTTAATACCTCATGCTTCATAGATCATGAAATTACAGGTCATTAGCAGTAAGTTTCCTAATAAGTTCTAAGTTTCATTTTTACACCCTATCAAGATCAAGATGACTTTATTTGTCCCCAGGGAAATATGTCTTGGATGTAAAAGGCTGCCACATAAAATACATACATACAATAAATGATAAAGTGCATTCAAGTACATGCAACGCTGTCTGTATACTGCCTATAATAAACTGTATGGTTTTTTTTGAAAATTCATTTGTAAATATTTCATAATCATAAATGTTTTAACCCTCAATAATTTCATACAGTATGAAAGAAATCATACCAAATCCAAGATAATGTGTCACATGAGGAGGGAAAAATATTTTTTAAAAAGTCTTTATTTTAGTGGCTAAATCATTATAAAAGCCAAATCATTAAAAAAAAAAAAAAAAACCAACATGTTTCAACCACAAGGTCTTCATCGGGGACCCAACAAGCAACATGTGTGTAGTCACACCGAGTTGCAACAACCAATGGGAGGCAAGTTCACTCAATATCTCTTTGTTCTCATTTATTATTTGTTTCACCTGTCTTGTTTTTATCTGCCTCCCATTGGTTGTTGCTACTCGGTGTGGCTACACATGTTTGTTGGAGCTCTGAAGAAGACCTTGTGGTTGAAACATGCCAGCTTTCTTACGATTTAGCCACTAAAATAAAGGGTTTTTAGTATTTTTCTTTCCTCGTGTGACAAATTATCTTGGATTTGGAGTGCCTGGTTTGCTTCCCTGTTTTCCATGAGCGCCCTATATATATATAAATATATTGTCTACATTGCATGACATAGAGCAACCAGTCGCCTTTTTTCTTTAGTGTGAAAGAAATGTTTGAAATTTCAGGGTTGTAAAATGTGAAAAGTATCAATATTTTTTTCATCCAAACCAAAAATTCTTCAATATCTTAAAAAGTAGTTTCTAAAAATGTCTTTTTTTTTTTCAAAAATGGAAACCATGTCACCATACTGTGCCTTAAGGAATTATTAATGAAGTGAAATTCCTGTGGACTTATACACCGAAGGTCTGGTCTCATTCTACGCAGGAAACTTCATCCTCTTTGTTTTCTGTCTCCAGATCTTTAAGTTATGGTGCCATCGGGGTGATAGTAGGACACGAGTTAACACACGGCTTTGACAGTAACGGTAAATACTGATCGCCAAGAACGACCTCAGAAAACACCCACGATAACGAAAGAGATTTCTAACACCGCGATTCCTGCGTGTCACGAACAGGTCGCAAGTACGACAGTAATGGAAACCTCGACCAGTGGTGGAGCAACTCGTCTGTAACGGCCTTCACTGAGAAGACCCAGTGTATGATTGACCAGTATAACGGCTACCACTGGGAGGAGGCAGGCCTGAATGTAAGAACCCGCAACAGTAGAATGAGCTTAAAATAATCCCCTAAAAACTTCACAAGCATGCATTTTCAAATAATATTATGATCCTAACCTTTGTAAACACTTGGAATAAGATGTGAGAATATGTGTTTTGTGGATGTTTTGTTCTGTAGGTGCGTGGCAAGAGGACTCTGGCGGAAAACATAGCAGACAATGGAGGAATAAGAGAAGCTTTTAGGGTATGACCTGGTTTCCTACACGACACTCTCGCTCTCTGGGATAATCTGTCTCTACCTCTGTCTTCTCACAAAAAAATCCTTTTACCTTTCGTTTTTTATTGCATTTCGGTGTGCCAGTGAGTCATGGCAATGAGTCGGCATGAATACTTTCAGCATTTAGCAGTTTTAGCATTTACTTATCAGTAACCTGTATTTCACAATTCAAACTGTCCTTTGTGCGAGAGGACTGTTAGTAAAACTTTGCAGTTGTCGTGTTAAGAAGGGAGGAAACTTTCTTTTTATATCTGTGTGCAGGCGTACAGGCGGTGGGTAGATGAGAGCAGAGGTGGTGTGGAGGAGCCTCTGCTGCCTGGAGTCGGACTGAACAACAACCAACTCTTCTTCTTGAGCTACGCACATGTAAGGACGCACACAGATAAACTATTTCTGCCACCGGTGTTTCAACCGGTGAGAGCTTCTCTGGTGCCATGTCTGAATGTTCTGGTGTTTTACCTCAGGCTAATGAAGGTTGATGTGTTAGTCTTGAACTTGTAAAGTTTGAGTTCAGATTTTAAAACAGTAAAATAATGGATGGATCTGGGATATTGTTTGTATTCCTGTCACAGATTTTTACATATCATACGATCTATTTTGATATTGCTACTGTGGCGTGCCAGAATCAGGAGTCCTTAAATTCAATACCTAGTGGCTTTAACATACGTCAAACCTGACATTTTGGTTCATTATGCTAATTATAACAGTTTCTGTCTGAACCATCATGAATAAAGATGGCCGACGCATCTCCACTTCCTCCCACTTTACAAAAATGAAGCCAAAATATCCCAGATACGAGGGCTGCCATTTTGTGCCGGTGACGTCATTTGGAGCCAGAGTCTGCGCAGTAGTGATCGGGCGGTGGAGCTGCATTAACAAGTTGCCACCCACACGCCCGTCCGCCCAATCACAAGCAGGGCTCAGCTGTCAATCATGACGATTCAGCCCCTTTTTATAGCATTAAATAACTAATTAAAACCAAACTGATCAGAAAAATGAACACTTGAACAAACATCAGCGTGATAAGAACTACCTAAAATGACAGAAAACACGTGTACGTGTTTTTAGTTTGGCCCATATCCTACCTGATATCATTGAGAGGGAGGAGTATATGACCTGTACTGCAGCCAGCCACCAGGGGGCGATCCAGATATTCTGATTTCACTTCACTTCGCTTTCATGTTTCAAAAATTAAAATTGAATTTTGAGGTAGTTGTACTTTATTTGAATAATTCCATTTTATGCTACTTCATACTTCTACTCCACCACATTTCAGAGGCAAATATTGTATTTTTACTCCATTTCATTTATTAAATAGCTTTAACTTTGCAGATTTGGATTATTAAAATGAAATACAATCTACAAATAAATTACGATGTGTTATTATAGATTAAGCTACTCAATATATACACCGTTAGCAGCTACACATTAAAGTGATGTACACAGTAATGTATCATTAATTTAATCCAATAATTTAACATCTGTTATTCTGAAATGGATCATGCTGCATAAGGTGTACTTTTAATTTTGGTACTTTAAGTATAGTTTTATACTAATACTTAATAATACCAATACTTATTAAATGATCTGAGTACTTTTCCCACGCTGCATATGAGGGATTTTCATGAGTATATTATTATCTTTGAATAAAATAACTTCATATACACAGACAGTCAAATCATCCATCCAATGTGCTTAAACTCTGTAGGTGAGATGTAACTCATACAGACCAGAAGCAGCCAGAGACCAGATCCAGAGTGGAGCTCACAGTCCACCAAAATACAGGTGAGCACACACACACACACACACACACACACACACACACACACTGATGAATGCACACGATCCTTACAGCCTGACCTTTACCATGCCTGTTGCCCTGCAGAGTTATCGGAGCGATGAGTAACTATGAAGAGTTTCGGAAAACGTTCAGCTGTCCCGAGTCGTCGGGTATGAACCGAGGTGCGCATTCCTGCCGGGTGTGGTGACCTTTGACCTCAGCTTGACCCCCCACACGGAACTAGTCCAGAGCTGATAATGCTGGACTGAGCCGACATAGTTTACATGATGTGGGAATGATCAAGTGCCTCTCACAGAAAATATATACCCTGACATAATAAACGTGTCGGGGTGAGAGACATTTTTGATTGGCTTTTGTATTTTCTTACTGCAACAGATCTTTAAGGTTTTCCACAGGTACATTTGCTGCATATTTTGCAGTTGCTGCATAAATTATGACTGAAGTCGTTTGTTCAGGACCATAATTTATGGTTTATAGAAACGTTGGATAAAAGTTTTACAATAAATGCACTGTTATTGTGTACTTATTAAAGCTAGAACCTTTCTTATCGGGATAAAAAATACATATATTATTAAAGTAATTGTAAAATGAATAGATTTCTTTTCTTTTTCTTATTTTTTACATTAACCTATATTTCAAATGTTACTGTAACTGTCAGGTCAATATCTGTATATATTAATTAGCAGCCTTGTTGATGAACACCCTGAACCAAAGGTTAATTAATTTATGTTTGAGCATAAATGTGAGTGAAAAATAGGATTAAAAGTTAGATTTTTATAGTCAGATTTTATTTATCCTTGATTCTTTTTTGAAAGTAATAATGAAAGCACATATGGTAAACTTGCAGAGCACTTCCTAAGAGGGGGCTTGTTTTGTATTATGTGTGTGTGGGGGCTCTACTTTTACATTTCCCGTCTTGGTTTCTGTCCCACTTTGTTTGGTCTCGTGTCAGACATTTATATTCGTTCTCCTGCAGTTCAGCCTGAGGCAAACAAACTCGCAGAATTACAAGCACTCAAACTGCAAGATGCACTCTCCCCATTTGTCTTTTCTGTCTCTGTAATGGACTGCACTGCTGAGGTGCTCTCACACGTCAGCTTGTTTGTAGCATTTGATGTTAGAAGGGAGCATTTTACACGGCAGATTTCACAAGTTAGTCAGAAAATGTGAAGGATATCTGAGATGCTGTTTATCAGTTTTTGCTAGTTCAGATTTTGCCTTCTGTCACCAGAATATTTCATTTATTTTCCCACATTTATCTGCTTCTTGAAGCATATCTCATAGTTTTGACACAAACTGATTCCTCTCATGCCACAGTTGGTCGAAATAAGTTTACTGAGTGAAGACATACACATCACTATTTTAAAAGTAAAATTGGTTGTATTAATGCAAATGTGGCCGAGAGGACTCGACGCACTGCAAGCACATGCAAATAGACGAAACACTAGCAGATCAAGAAAACGTCTTCATCAATTTGACAACATACGCTGCAAACCCTCAGAAAACAACCAAATACACAAATGCGCTGCAAATAAACACAACAACAGCCTGGTCTCACCAAATGGCGTCTGAATAACACGCCACTGTCTTAAGTCATTTTGCGTCATTTAACGCGTCATTTAACGCCGTCCGCATTAGGCTTTTCTCGTGAAATTTTAGGCGCGAATGCGATAGAAAAAGATCATTTAAGGTGATGTGGTATAAAAAGCGAAAAAGTCTGCAGTTGGAGGAGGATGGGTTAATCGAGCAGAAGACCTTGGCCCAGGAGACCGGAGTTCACGTCCTGTGTGAAACCGAAAGTTAATATTGACCATTGTCATGTTCGCAAGTTAAGTTACGTAATGTTTTGAACTTAAGTAACGTAAGTTACGTGACTCACGTAATATATCTAAACTGTTTTTAACCCAAACCACAATGTTTTTTTTCGTAAACCCAACCAAGTAGTTTTGTTGCCTAAACCCAGCTACGGCCCGACTGATATAAGGCTCAGCTGAGGGTATTGACAGATATTAGCCAATCAAAGATACATCAGTATATATCGCTATCGACAGATATGTTATCCAGTTTGCAAGATATAAGAAAACTTCTTTTTTTTTTAGATTATAATGGGAAAAAAAAGATGCTTGTAGTAATAACAATAATTTAAATTTCCAGTAAAGTGCACTGTTTCTTTGCACTGATGTCACATTTTGGGCACATTTTGATTCCTCATATCGGAATTTGCCCAAAAATCCAGTTACGGTCGGGGCTCTAATTTATGGATAATTATTCAATTATTATTATTATTTTAAATTATCGATTCATCTGTTGATTTATTTGTGTAATCTTTTTGTTTAAAAAATGTCCAAAGATGCTCATTATAGAGCCCAATGTGATGTATTCAAATGTCTTGTTTTGTCAGACCAACTGTTTAAAACCCGAAGATATTCAGTTATTGTGATAAGCTAAAAAACTGATAAATGATTCAAACTTTTTAATTGATTATAGATTAATAGATTTTCAAGATTATACATTTTTTGTCAATTTTTGTTATTTGTTTCAGCACGACAAAAACATTAATCACCAACTAAGGTTTAATTTGAAATGCTGAATAATAAACATCCGCAGCTCCACAGTGGAAATGATTAAATTGAAACTATTGTATATGTAAAAATTGAGATTTTCTTATTTACATTTTATTAAGTCTTTTTTTCTTGATACATGAGATTAATTATTGCTTTTCCATCGTTAAAGTATAAATTTGTATCTGTATGCTGTGATTATGTATCGTCGTTTTTGGTTGTGCTTCTTTCTGTCAGATCCCAATAAAACTCTGAAACATTACGCCTTTCCTTCGATTCGTAACTTTGCCGTGATTGATAAGGTGAGCTGGAAAATGCGCGTGAGAGAGCGAAGCGGTGCGAGGTGGTGGTCAATGGATGGAAGGTGCTGATGGATGGAGGACGAAAGACAGTGACAAGACAAGAGATCGGGATTGCATCTCAAAGCATGTCCAGCTATCGATTTTCCTCCAGACCTGCTATTACACACACATTTATATCATATCTCATTCATTTATGTCAACAGTTCCCATGGCAACGTATTCTGTATTTTGAAAGAGGCTCTTGCAACTGTCAGTGTGTGTATGTGTGAGTCTTTCAGTGTGTCTTGCCAGGCAGGGGGTAACATTAATGACTTGTATCTGTGGTAACACCAGCGGCAGTGTCATCAATACACACCAATTAGGAAAACAGTTCATTGCCCCGGTCTATAATGATGGTGTGTGTGTGTGTGTGAGTTGGGTGGGGGGGTCGGTGTGATTATGAAACTGAGTGATAATAAGCAGAGATCTTGTTTTACTATTGAAAGCAACATCATGGATCAGGCCTCTGGCTGCTGTTGATTCACTCTGACATTCATTATCAATGGCAGATTGTACCACTGACGTATAAGTAAGGGATAATGTACAGCAACGGGTCCTGATTAAGGCCTAAAGGTTTTTTTCCACACAATAATCACCTGTTAGCTCTACATCATCCCACTTATTACACAACTACTTACTAAGGAAATAAAATGTTTGACACAAAATACCATTTTTATATGATTTTATAGCTTTAAAAATTAGTTTATTGCTTTCATCAAAAAGAAAATACGCTATTAAAATTCTTTGGCGAAAATTGCGTCCATAGCAATGTAAACCTGTAGCCTTCTTATGATTAGCATGAAGTTATAATCAAAGACAGTTCAGGAGCCAAGGCGGTTCACTGACAATTTATTTCCTGTATGTGTCATGTGGGTTTTGTCACTGCCCCGCCCCTTTTGGAGGCTAGCGGCAGGAGGTCTGAGCAAGCCCCCAGGAAGAGCCCCAGGCTGTGAAGCCCATTTGACATAGTGGCCAAACCGTGGAATTATAACGTCACGTTATAATTACTTGCACAGGGGCCCAAAAAGGCTTTTCCATAAGCTTGCATTGTGAAAGGAGCAGCCGTAAAAGGGTGGATACATTTTTTTGAGCGTCACAACCCCCACGAAATGACTCGTTTTGACATCAGAATTTAATCCATTGGGTCCGATTACAATCTAGAAGAGTTAGCGGACTGCTAAACTGGAAGTTAGCCGCTCGACTGGCGGAAGTCACTTGTGCGCCTGCTCTATGGGCCCCACAATACAGAAGATCTGGGTAATTTTAGTTGTTGATCGTTTTTTGCTTCATGCGCCACTGAGCAACTTTCGCAGGAATGAACGGATCAGGAAACACCATGGAAGATTTTTAATATATTTGGAGAGCACAAAACTTTCCATTCATGGTTAGTGGCTGAAGTAAAGAACACAACGCAGAAGAAGGAAGTAAGCAAAAATTTGATCTAGAAAAATCTTCTATGGTGCTTCCTGATGGAATAACGGAAAACTAACATTAAAGCTAAAGCTAACATACTGTATTACATGCTTGTTATATTTTAATAACACACCTAAAAATGTGATTTCAGTAGATCCAGGCTTTGTTTCGAGTGTGTATAAATCTGATGTTTGCAGGTTTAAAGTCCCTGCAGTCAGCCAGTTCTGTTAATAATGAGTCCACTGCCTGACTTGGTGCCATTACTTCATTGAATTGTGATAAATCTCCTTTAGTGCAGTCTAAAAAGGTGATTAAACCAATGATTTGTCACCTAGCACCCAGTAAATGTTAAGCAAAATGACAACCAATCTGCACACATTAGCCAATCAAGTCACAGAATGGAAAAAAAGACCCCAACAATCACTAAATAAAAGGTGTTGCCACAGTTTGTGGCAACCGGGTTAAATAATTGCGAAGATTTTCTTCTTCAAGCATTTTATTTTTTATCTCCCCTCCATGATGTCAAAACTGAAAGTCAAAAATCGATTTCAGAACATGTTTTCTTAAAAGCAGCTGTCTTCTGTTTGGTATTCTGCAGGTTATTGAGCATGTACAATTACCCAGAGGGGGTGCATAGAAACAAGACTTTGTCAAAAAGAGCTTTATCACCAGGTGTCTCACAGCACATGGGTTTAAATGTGCACTTTGATATCAATCTGACAAGAGTGGAGTTTACTGATGTGTTTGAGGGTTATAGAGAGTGCACTTTCTCCCAATGTTCGCGCAATATTTCCATCTCTTTTATTACTTCTGACACTGTTTGCCTTCCGTATTGGGTTATCCTCAGATTTGTGGCTGTGTTGTATGGACACAGGTTTCTATGTATTTTGACCTCCATGATGTCATTATAAGATCTGGGACTTCCCTTTTGTCAAACTCTTGCCTTGATGAGGGTCTACAGACTGAAAGCTTTAGGATTTCTGTAGACACTTCCATTGGACCTAAATGTTTAATGGCATGTTTGAATATTTTTATAAAAATCTCAATCTTTTCCAAAAAAGTATCAACATTTTGTTACCAACACCCTTCACAAATAATCTGTCCAACACAATGCAACCCTATTGGAGCCAATTCTTCTCATACATGGCTGGGTATTAAGTCGGCATACTGTACACTATGAGATTATGCATTGTTGCCTCCACCAAGGAGGTTATGTTTTCATTCGTGCCCGTTTGTTGTTTGGTTGGTTGGTTTGTCACCAGGATTACGCAAAAACTACTGAATGGATTTTCACGAAACTTGGTGGAGGGATGGGACATGGGCCAAGGAAGGACCCGCAAAATTTTGGCGAGGATCCCGATAAAGGGGCGGATCCAGGATTTTTTATCTCCTTATTTAACGTTGCGAGATATGGCATTTTTCCACATTTTTGAAAAATCCAAATAAAAATCCGGATCTAGCGGATTTAAACGTGTTTTCATAGGGGAGTAGTCTTTTCCTAGCTGCTGTACAGTAAACCGCTGGAAACCTGCAACCAACAGCAATGTGTAGCTGAGTTAATGGGGATTCAGTAAGGTACTAACAGTGTCACGAGGTGCTGCTAAGGCTTAAATAAGAGGGCTGTTGGGCCTTGGTGGAGGTATGCGCTCTACTGAGTGCCATTTTCTAGTTTTTATATTTAAACCATTTTTCAATCGAAAATTTAAGAAAATGTATTTTTACAGTGTACCAGCGCTGATTACATATACTTCGATTGTTATTCATGGCGCACAGCACTTTCCCTCCATTATATAAGCTCTGCAGATTTGTCAAACCAAGCAGCAAGTGGCTCGCGAGTGAATGTCAGTTTGCAACAACATCAACACAAACAGCAGCAGCTCTTTCTGCCGTCAGAGGCTCAAACTTGGTGACCAGACAAAAACAAAAACGCCTTGTCTTTTGTTTCTTCTTCTCCTCATGTGGAGGTGATGACAAAGGCGAATGATCCATGAAAACACACAAATGTATCATTAAAACAAACACGCACACATGGAAAACCCTTCTCTAGGACGCATGCAGTCCACTCTTGCAGTTCTATTTCTGTCCAATAGAGGACAGCGAAAAACATGCCTTCGGGGCTCTTTTGAGGTGGTGTACAGATTACAGATGGGCCCAGTAATCACACAGATTAAATTTAGCTTTCTGAGTGGTGAAAATGGCTCTTCTCAGATATCACACTCTGACCTTTTAGCAAATCGGGTTTTCCTCAGGCACTGCTGATGTCATCGGGCCTCTCCCAGTTTTCTTTCTGAAGCTTGAAGCCGCCTCACTCTTTATCTATTTTTTTTTCTGCCTCCTTCTGCTGCGATTGTGTAGAGAAGCTGAGTGAGCTTTCTGTCTGCATCCGCCTGCATTTATCTCCATTTCTGGCCTGTATCAGTAATCAAATCTTTGAGTCTCCAACAGGCCAAGAAGATGACTTGACTGTATTTCTCATCTCATGCCCCTCCCAACAACCTTCCTCTTCCATCACCCACCCCCCACTTACCGCATCCTTCCTGGCCTCATGAGCTAATGTCCAAATGACATTTAGAAATTATGAATGTTGCTGACCACCAAGAGGACGCGGAGATACAGAAATAGCAGAGAGGAAAATAAAGATGGATTAATGGGTAAACTGAAGGAGATGGAGATTCAGCGGTTGGAAACTGTGGAATTGAGCACATTCATATTATTGCATGAATTATTTTGAACTTTCCTAATGGAGAAGATTGTCTTTTATAGATAGAGGAGGACAGCCAAATGTGTTGAAATTTCGAAGTTTTATGATGGAAAATAAGGTGATGTTGATTAATGTATTCAGTCTCCTTTAACTACATCCCACATTTCAATTTTACAGTTTTGTAAATTGTGAAAAAACCCTCATCCAGACCATAATTTTTCTTTGTAACCAAATTGTTTGCTGTTGCTTCCCGTTAAAGCTGGTCTAATTAATATTTTCCGCATTTTGACGGTGGATAAAACGACGAAAGAGGTCGCTCATAGTGTCAAACTCACTTAATCCAACTTCCGCTTCCGCTCTATGACGCGTTTTAGCGCCTTTCAGCTCACTGTTTTGGTTTTCTGTCCTGCAAGATTACTGATTACTAAAATCCCACTGTCTACTCGTGGAGTGGGTGGGAAGCTGGTAGGAAGCCTGTGGAACATTTTCACAGGAGGAGGTGGAGACCAAAAACGGAGCTAAAAGAGAGTAAATATTGGGTTTACATTCATCAGGTGTTCCGATACACGACTCCAAATGAATACCAGTGTTGTTATACGTCACATTCACCATATCAATCTGGTAGAAACAGTTTTTCAACTATTGTTCTGGCTTTCTATACTTCAAACGAAGCCAGTCAGACGCTGCATAGACTTCCAACACGCACTGTCTTCTTACCGTTTGATGATGTAGGCCTATTTGCTTGTAGGTCTCGACCGGTGGCTTTCAGGTGAGATGAATGAGTGTTAAGTGAATGTGCGGTCCCTACATCCAATTCTAAACAATATCGTTCAAAGTATTAAATAAACAAACTTTTCTTCGGTTCAAAAACGTGATCAAAAAAGGTGAGCGTGCGGTTGAAAAACTGTTTCTCTATGGCGTCTCTGCCCTAATCAACACACCTGGTTTACTTAACTTCTTGCAGCCTGCTTATTACGTCACTGGCTGGTGTCAGTCTCAGCCAGGCAAACAAAAAATATGCTCACAAAATAAAATTGGCTCCAACAATGTCAGTGTTGTGTTTACAGCTTGTTCTGCTGCCCCCACGTGGCCAAAAATAGAATAAGCATAGGTTTAACTATAATCTTAACAAAAACTGGAAAAGTTTCCATCCAAGGCTGCTTAGCTTAATTTGATAATGTTTACATTGATTTTTGTTAATTTGTGTGTGTGTGTGTGTACAATATATAATTATTATCATATATAATAATTTGATAGAAAGAATGATCTTTTTGGCTGTTAGTTGCTGTTCTTGTAGTATATTTGTTGTTGTCATCACTGTACATTGTCTTTTTTTCAATTTTAATTTTGAACAAACAAAATATTTGATAAAAAATAGATTTCTCTTATTAGGATAATACACTGTATGTAAACCAAATTTTTAAAGAAATATACATGTATATATTTTAGGAAAACTTATTCATACGCAAACTTTGTTTAAAGATCAGAAAACCACAATGGAAACAATTCTGTGAGGTTATATTACCTGAATGTAAAAATATCAACTATATTTGGACCCTTTTGAAGGACAGTACAGGTGGGTTCAATGCTTCTGTCTGAAAGGGCTTAAATGGGCTCTATTATTGTAACATTTACTCAAATATGTGCAAAAATGTGTCATTTAATTTACTGTAATTACCATTTTAATAAATGCTTTAACAGGCTTTATCTGAGCCAAGCCATCACATTATGACTCTTCTGGGCCGGAGTGTAAAAATTCCTTTAATCTGGCAAGTTTTCCTGCATTTGAACTTCTGTAAGTCGCTGAAACACCTACGCTCAGCAAATTAAATCATTTAAATTAGAGGAGCTGCCAATCAGAGCCTGTTCAAATGGGTTTCAGTAACTTTACAGTATTCGGGTTTAGGTATTTAAAAGATTTAAATCACTTTAGCATCTGGAAGGGAATTTGTGGGTAAGAGGTTTGGATGAAATCAGGTTTTTTTCCCCCCAGTTTTCCCTCTAGAAGAAGGTGGAGCTGCTGCATCCCAATCCGGCCACCATATATGCTCGCCATAACTGTGGATGGATGGATGGGTAAATAAATAATACAGAAGGAGGGGAAATAGAAATGAAAGGACAGACTCTTTATTAATGGATGGCCTCCACCAAAACAGATGGATTGGGGGATGGGAGGGGTGGAGGGCGAGGAGGGTATGAGGTAAAAGAGAGAGAGAAGCCTTATTCATGAAAATCTGACCAACTACTGCGTCCATGTTGCTTTCTTTAATTGTGGAGGGAAGATTCAGACGGACAAACATGAGAGCAAATGAAATGTGGACAGCTGTTGAAAGTTAAAATCTGTTTCCCTCATCTGTCCATCCTGAGTGTGTGTGTGAGTGAAAGTGTGTATTTGTCGTCCACAGTTTTAAAACCCCTGGAGACTTTCCCCCCATTTTCCCTCCTCCGACTCTGAAGGTGCAGAAAATAGCCTGGCATGCTTTACAAAAGACTCCATTCATTCTCTTCTATCACACACACACACACACACACACACACACACTATTCTGATTTCTATAAATCCTTTAGCGACACTAATTAGTACTTTTCGTTATCAGAAACTGCCCCGAGCCCCCTATATCTCTGCAGTCTTTAATTTTCTACCCTGCTCTTCCTCCCTCCCCGGGGAGACACTTCCTCATTCATTCCTTCAGCGCTCGTCTCTCACCGGACTGGTAATGGGGATTAAAGGCTAATTGAGGCTTTATTGAATAATGGATTAGAACATGCATAAGCACATGAACACTGATTTTGTTTGAGGAGGAGGAGGAGGAGGAGGAGGGGGGGGGGGGGTTAAAAATTTTTCAGGAATTTTTTCAGGAAGCTTTCATCAAGGGCGTATTGTTTATCTGATTTACCAACATGATCACACCAGCGGTTGTGGGTCAAGTGCTTCGCTTGAGACCGATTGTGAGCGAGACTTTCCATTCTTTGAGACGTCAATTATTTCCATTGAATCTTGGCCGTTCCCTGCCCATTTAACATCTCTAATTCTTCAGTTTTGGTCTCGGTAATATCCTTCGTAAGATCTTTCCAGTCTGCTTTGGTAATGTTTGCTTTGGTAACCAGTTTGTTTTTTGGCAATTTGTGTATTTATTTGACAGTAATAAGGCTGCTAAAAAAACACCCCATTGAGTTTATTATTACCAGAAAATCAGCAATTCTCTGAAGACCCGGAAGAGAAAAAGCAAAGGCATGTAGACGTCTTGCTGCTTGACAGGAAAATCAAATTATCTTTATTAAAAATGAATTATATTGGCTTATATTACCATCTAGCCTCACCAGACTTTATCAAGCTGATTAAACTTACCTTTTTTTTAATTTACCTGGTAGGATGATCCTCGCAGGCAAAACAAATGGACAAATAAATATGATTTAATACATAATAATGTAAAAAGTGCTGCATTTAACTACTAAAAATAAATATTTTAGGATCTGATCTTTTATCATGTAAGACACATGAAAACCACCAGTTTAAAAGTCACAGCGCTTTTAGTTGCTTGCAGAGTAAAGATAAAGTTCTTTTAAGTTTTTAATTTCATTGAAATTTATTGAAATGGTTCTGATACAGGATATAAATCCTCTCCACCAGACTCTGTCAATCACATCAGCAACAAGAGAAAAACAAATATTCACAAATCAGCTTTTATAATTATACAAAATATCCTCAACTGACCAGAGTTTGTCCAATCGATTTATAAAGGAATTAACTTAAGGGAGCCCGGACTGCATCCTCTGGAAGCGCGTTCCATATTTTTACAGTGTGAAGAATGCAAACAGTCTTTTAATTTATGATAACCAGGGGGGAGGAAGGAGCCATTAGTTGGTCCCATGCAGACAAACTAAAGGCTGTTTGGCTATTTGATTTCATGTGTCTTCATACAAAGACACACAGACAGACAGACAGACAGTGAGTGTGATATCGGTCTGTCTGCACTCATTATTTCTTTGCTGTCTTTCCCTGTGAGTGAGTGTGTGTGTCAAACACCTTCATACTAGAAGCAGATTGGGAGTCAGCAGGTGTGTGTTTTTATGTATGTGTGTGTGTGTTTGTGTGTGTTTTGGGGGGGGATGGGTGGCATCATTATTGCCATGGAAACCAGGGCTTGTAAGAAGAAAAAAAGAAAGAAAGTCTGGTTTCTATGGCAACGTGCTACACAACAGTTAAAGAGATGCTTCGTGCAACTGCAGCGAGGCTGAGGACGCTTAATGCTGCTGTATGTGTAATTATACCTAATTAAACAATTGCACAGATGCCACATAATACAATGTGTTATCCTGCAGGAAAAAATAGATATATGTTATCACACATGCTCTAACCATCAAGTTTTCATGTATGCACTCCAATGGTTTATTATGAAAAATAACTTTTCATTATCTTGAAGCTTGCATGGTGAAGATAATAGTACTAACTTTCACAGAGGGTCATTATTTATCTGTGAATATTATAGAGAAATTGACATCTCATAAAGATTAATCTATGAAGCATATTTTTCCACTAATACTGGCTGCACTTTAAATATGTTAAATTGCTATAAATCTCTCTCATGTCACCCACACGAGCTGCCATTCGCTCGGTATGGACTGAATGTTTCTCTGCGGAACGGCGAGAGGCGGGGTCGTGCAAGAAAGACAGGGAGAGGGGGAGAGAGAGAGAGAGAGAGAGAGAGAGAGAGAGAGAGAGAGAGAGAGAGAGAGAGAGAGAGAGAGA
>JBBPCS010033117.1:0-22038 GCA_037974645.1 Hollardia meadi
CACACACACACACACACACACACACACACACACACACACACACACACACACACACACACACACACACACTCACAAAACAATGATATCTTGCTGATGTATTAGAGCATTAACTTAAACTGCAACATATTTTCCTGGTAATTTTGTGTTGTTCATTGGAAGTCCTGCATTGAAAATGTTAGAAGTACAGAAATATGAGCTAAATCAATCAAAAACAAAAGTACATAATACAGAAAACTAGCTCCTGTGAGTGCTAAACTATTACAAATTAATAGATTATTATAGCTGAATATTTCATGTGCAAGAACTATTTCTCTGTTGCAGTTGGTAGATGCAGATTTTAAAATACAGTGCATGCTATTGGTTAGTTTAATCTATAACACTGGTTCATATTCTCATAATGTTTTGCATAAAAAAAAAATCGTGATTACAGGCACGTCACTAGTGATTTCAACTGTCAAAGTGTTTATGGAGTAAAAAGCACAATATTGCTCTTTAAATTGAAGTGCATTAGAAGTATAAACAGGGATGAAATTGAAAAACTAAAATACCGAAAAACATGTACTTGCATGTATGTATTTGCAATAACTGATTGACATGTTTGGCTCACAGTTGCTTATTTACACTTCCAGCAGATACAGAGTAACACTATTATTCATTTAGATTTGCGTTTGTGTCGAGTTTTCACTCTCTTTTTGCTCTGTTTTTGGTCACCACCAACTCCTGAGAGAAATATCCTGGTCTTTAGTCGCTGAATGCTCCACTATGTTGACCAGCTAGTCTCTGACTGTGTCTATCTGTATGTTTGAGTTAAATCTATGTTGTATCAGTACGTCACAGAGGATGTGAAAACATTTTCAACATTCAATACATGATCCTCGTGCACAGGCTGATATTTCACAGAGCAGACAAATGCCCTTTTAAACTCCAACCAAAAGAGAAAAAAAAGGTTTAAAAGCCCTCTTGTTCTGTGCCTCAAAAGAGCTGTGGGGTTGGCAGCGTTCTGCATGGCAGTGTGATATGGTGGCACAAAGGGAACACCGAGCCATGATAAGCCTTTCCCCTGGGGTGATTTTTTTTTCTACCAGTTTGTTGAATGCTGCACTTTTATACTGCCTGCCTGAAATTTGGCATGCCTATTTTTTTTTTGTTGCTACAGGATAGCATGTTGATCAGGAAGGGCTCTGTGACTTTTCTTTTCAGCCAGGGAAGGTAGATCCAACGATGTGCTTCAGGAGAAAGGCCATAATGCTGCACAACTCTAACTCTATTTTCATCTTCAGAGCTGGAGAGTAGAAAAACCTGGTCTGAGCCATAACAACATGGTTTGTAATCCATTTAAGGGAAGACTGCAATTACATGCAGTCTCTACCGATACACAAAGGATACATGCAGGCTTTGAAAACAGTTACTTCCTCTTTGGAGAAGAAGAACTGTCACACTAATTAGTGCTAGACTTTTATTTATACATACTATGACAAATATACCTTATCTTGCACTGTGACTACATCTATACTGTTGTCAGTGTAAGTTTGGGAATAGATTTTAGAGCAGCATTATCAGTCAGAGACTGTTTTACAAATGCTGTAAATTTAAGTTTAATTTCTACCGAACCCTTTTCTCTGGAGTCTTTCAGCAAAAGTCCTATGGTGGGAGTATTTACTCACAATATCAGACTTCTCCCCTTGTGAAATTACTGTTAGATCTCAGAGGATTTAGAGAAGCGATCGTTCCCTTTAACAACAGTTTACTGAGACGCAAGAAATACACACTGATGCCAATATTTTCTAATATCAGAGGAAGGTAGAGGGTCAGGTAGAGTGAAAACAGAATAACGGGAGGAACAAGTAAATACTGGTTGCTCTAAGGTTAATAACACAGTGAAAACAGAAACCTACAAAAAAGACAGTATGTCTACATTTACACATGTTCAAATCCACTAGGGCACTGATAACTAGGGCCAGCTGGTAGCAAGCAGTCACTGTGTCCCATATTGCCACTTCGAAATCTCACTTTCCAGACTGAAGCAAAATATTGAGGCAGAACAGATGCAATGTTTAGGTTCATTTGGCTGCCATTTTATAAACCATAACCTCAAGTGGCTTTTCAGAACAAACATTTCTAAGATGGTCTGGGGCACTCAGATGCATACACAAACACCACTCAAATTGTCGCTGAAGCTGACTGATGCAGAATAAAGGACGTTATAGCCTGCTACTTCTGAATGTCTGTCATTAATTAGTTGAGAATGAACCGAAGATGCTCTATGCGTACGTGAAACTGAAGTGAGAGAAATGTTTAATGTCTTGTTTCGACGCTGTCGTGTACTGACAACCAGCTGGCTCAAAGAAACGGCTGAGTGACTGTTCAGTACAGTCACACATCACACAACCAAACCCTAATGATGAGTCACTAATCAGTGTGATCATGATGATAGTGCATCAGTCAGTACATCACTTTAGATTCAAGATCAGACTTTTATCTCTGCACGTACGACAGAGATAGTATATGAATGGGTCAGGTGGCAGCTTATCAGTCTTAAAACAGTAAGATATGATTCGAGACATGAAGAGGAGGTGGGGTAGAGGAGAGAGCTGAACAGATACTTTGTTTATGACTAAATAATAATTAAAAACTAATGACATTCTCAGTCGCCTGCAAAAAACTAAAAATGCTGACACTTTCCAGGTATTTTCGGAGATGATGATAGAGCGAGTATATGAAAGGACAGGTGAGCAATGCCACCCTAAGATAAAGAAACTGTTCATTCATTTTCCTCCATTCATTCAAACAGCGATAGAAGGCTACCCACCGCTTAGAATCCGTCAATGATTTGAAAAAACTCTGATGTCAGATGCACGCCAATTAATATCAAGTATTGGGATATGCAGTCCAGGTGGGGGGTCATGTTAAAATCTTTAGTTGGCTGGCATAATTGCAATGTGAAAGCAACACCTACCGGATCAAATGTATACAATGTAGCAAAAACATGAACCTTAGTTTGGACCTTGGTACGGACCTTTAGGTGTGAAAGCACCCTTAGACTTGTTGGTCTAACAGTATTTCACAAAACATTTTAGTGCTGAAACTAAGTCTTAAGTCTATGAGAACTTCAAGATACTAAGACCTGCTCACACTCAGTCAGCTGCTGCACGTAATGGACTTTGCTGCATCAGTATTTGGAACAATAATAATAAACTTACCGGTAGATTATATATATTTTGCTGGGAGGTGAATTTAGCAACATGTTCAAGCCCGCCTTACCTCTTTGAGTTCTCAGTCCCTCAATTCTTAGCTAAGTACTTTTAGCTACATTTAGCACAGACTTGGGCAAAATATGGCCGCAGGGCCCATGAACCATCTCAATCTAGCCCACAACGACCTCAAAGAAAAATTAAACGTTCCCCCAAAAATCAATAAAAGGTACCATTATGTTAATGAATCTTAAGGGACTACAATGAGTCTGAATTGCTATTTAACTTGATTCCAACAGAGGGTGCTGTCTACATTTAGATTTGACTAAAGGCCTCTAATTGACTCTTACCTCAAGTGAAAAGTTACATTAGCGCTTGTGAAGACATGAGTGCTTGAATGCTTCAAAAAAGAGTAAAGTTGGCATTTTCACCAAGAGTGGACCTCTAAATATTTCAACACAAGTCTGGGTTCAAAGGAAGTATGTTTGATTTTCCAAGAGAACATTGTGGTGGAGGAATACTGTACAACATCAAGAGACATTTTTTCGACCAAGCATAGCCTACTAACTATGCCACAAACTTGACTGGCAAAATATTTTAACAAAGTAGTCGGCCAACAAAAGTTAACCACATGTTGTCATTCAAGCTCACAAAACAGAGCGAGCCTTTATTCTGGTGGTAAATTTTTTAAAAGATTGATAGTAGAGATTAGGTCAGGTTTTAATTTGATGTAATAAAAAGCCCTTTCTAAGTCACTATGACCCTTTGGAAAAAAAAATGTTGCCAACCCCTGATTTAGAGTCACTCTGGGTGGTAAGGTATTTCTGAACATTAAAAAAAAAATAACTCAGTATCTAATTTGTCACAAAGGCCTTTCACATCTCAGTCTCTAGTTGTCTGCATGTATGGATGCTGACATGTGCCTCTAGCTTGTGTTTAGATTTTCGTATCATGGAGCAGAGCCCACAGGCAGGCCACCTGACCTTTGCAGAGCTATTATTCCAATCAGGCTCCATAAGACTGGATGTCACAGAGTCAGTCATAAAAACTCCCTGCTCCGTATGACCAGATTGGTTCGATGACAGAAAAGGATTGTATAAAACAGTCTAAATGGGGAGGGACAGTGTTGCGATGCTAAGCACTGGACCTTCAAGACATGAAACGTACAAGAAACACAACAGAGAGGGGAATGAAATGAGGAAATAATTAGCCTATACTACCAACAGAGACCCAATTTATCATGATTTATTATATAGCAAGAAGAAAACTTGTATAGGGAGTACATTGCAAAGACAGCCATTCATCAAGGCATGACATTTCTTTCTCCAAGCCTCTGGGTGGACTGTTTGGTGGGCTGGTTCCTAAAAAGGGCTATTATGCTCTCCTCTGCACATGACCAAAATGTTTTGATTCATGGCCCCCTGACCATCTATAGACAGGTCTATAAAGTGTTTTTCCAATAACAATATCTCAGAGTTAATAGATTGCCAGATTGAATTAACTGGTTTATATGAAGCTGGAGTATTGAGAAGAGTCTGTGCCCAAAATCTAAATTGATTACCTTGGCTTTCATTTGACAAAACACTTTTTGAATATTGCTGGTTATACTTTTAATCACACAACACACTATTTACAAAACTTTGGAGACAATAAGATTGATTTTAATAAGACATGCTTTGCATTTTAATATCTTAGTATATCTACACCGTGCTGTTTTAATACAAACACCCCTGTTTTTTTTTATACTTATAGTTCAGTAGCTTTCAGTATATGGATGATATAAGGTTGGAAATTCTTCCTTTGTTCACTCCACTCCTCAGACTTTTAATTTTAAATGAAGACTACAACCCTAGCGTGGAACAAGCCTATATGTACTTTTTCACAGTAACAAATAATTGAATGATAAATAAAATACTGGTGACAGGACCGCCTGATGGAGCAGAGATGCATGAAAAATGATATAAAAATTGTAGCACAGCAAGTGGTTAATACTTAAATCTGCTTTCCCCAGCATTTTGTTGCTAAAAGCCACATTTGTAAGCTTATAGCTGAGATTTCATCAACCTTGGAAAAGAAAGGAGAGTGACCCTGTGCACATTCAAAGCCATTATAATGTGTTTTTAAAAATTTTTTTTTACAACATTTACTCAAACCTCTCTCTATTTTATGAGCAAATTTCCTATATTATAAAACATAAATCAAACAAAAAAGCCAAGTTAAAAAGACAATTTTTCAACTATAGCACTAGATCCCTTAAACAAGAATGAGCCTGTAGAGCTTTTTCATCACCCTATCTATATAAATCTCCATTCCAGAAAGACTGTGGTGTTCTCTAACATCTGTTGTGCTGGAAACAGAGATGGGCTTCGGTATACCAACTTAGAAAAAAACACTCTTTTTCTAAATAATGTGGCATTGCTCTCTATGACGGCCCTGGTCGATAATTCATGTATTAGTATACTAAAGTGACAATTACATCATCATTATTGGTTGGTAAGTGCTGTACCTACTACTGTAAGTAGTTGCTATGGTGACCCAAGTGTTCAATATTGAATAAATAAGGTGAATAAATCTCAGAAACTGCTGGAATGAAAAAAAAGGGACCTGCAATAAACTCTGTTGTTGTAAAATGAATGAAAATAAAGTAACATTTCACGAAAATGATTTCAACTTAATGTCAGATTTTATAATGTCATGCTGTTGCGATATACCTTTTCTTTGTTGAAATATATAATTCCTTTCATAATGTATAATTTATTTTACAGACATAAGACGTATTAAAATCCTATGCTTTAAATAAGCTTTGTCTCATCTAGTTCTTCCACATTAAACAAATCCAGAATCTATGGATAGGCAAATATCTTTTAAGAAGTTTAACTGCTTGACACAAGATTTCGTTTACTTCACTGGAAAATATGTGCATACATATGCAAGTAAACTAACAATAAGCAAAACACATTTCTGACAGAGGGTTGGCTTAAAAATATAGGACACTGGTATCCACAGGTCTTATCTTGTCTTGCATAGCGTTCCTTTCTTCTTCTCCTTTCTTCTTTATTGCTCCTGACTGAAACATTATGTGAATATTGTCATTTACATATGAAATGCTTTGGGGTGAACTGAATAGTGTTCTGCTATAGCAAGCTAAACACTGGGGGAAAATATATGCTGGCAAATAAGTGAAGTTACATTAAGCTGAAAAAAAAGTTTTGATAGATTGCAAAAACATAAAACTGGCATCAGTTATATTCCATTTGGAGAGCTGAAATCCCTGCAGTATTGTCTTGTCTTGAAGAAAATTAATATCAGTTAATAAATGCTGAAACTCTACCTGAATGTATCCCCAAAACACAGATTTGCTTGGGTGGATCAAAGGCGGCTTTTCTACTGTATACATAATTCCAGTAAAATGTAGGATTTGCTTTATAATGGGCCGATTTCAGCAAGAACATTTGTTTTTCATGCAGGCTACACTGAATCAAGCGAGTCAAGAGTAACAATCAAATTCTACACAAGGATGTTGTTTAGTTGTTCAGGTTTTGTGTATATAAGCACTAGAAAAACTCGAGAGCTGCTAAATCAGCTATTGCCCATAGCTTAGCAACCAGCATGGCGGGTCCGTTAACCTTATTTGTAAAATATAGCCAGAATTTGAAAACACGGTATAGGGGCAGTAGGCCTATATCAACAGAGTAACCACCAATTACTGTCACTATACTGTCTGCTCTAAGTTGTCTTGAGCTGTGTAATTATCTTTGGTTGTAGTGACTCAGCTAGTTAGCTCAGTTAGCAGTGGGCACTTGGGCACTGCTCAATAAAGTCTGCCTAGATCGCGAAGGGGAGTCCTGCAGGCAGTGGCTCAGTTCAACCGGGCTCCACAGCCTGAACACGGCTGGAAACCAAACTGAGAGTGGACACAGCTATGGGACACAGGACTATGACAACATGAAAGCAAGCAAGGTAGCGTCGGGCCTCTAGCAGTGACCGAAAACGGCATGTATATTTTCATATATTACTCGTTGAATTGAGGATTTACTTCGATCAAACCAGAGATGATTGTGGAAAGACAAACCAGGAAGGTTTTGGTGAGTTTGGTGAGTTTGTCTTAGTTCAGTAAAAGAGAGAAACTTAAATTCAGAAGGTATATGGTTGTATTTTTCTGTTAGTAAGGACAATAGGTCTAAGAATATTTCCTTTCATGACATTTTGTGAGTTTGTTTTGCTAACTTATTAGACTAAATGCGAAGAGAGCTTGTGAAACTCCCAGCTGAAACTATGGGTGGCTATCAGACTACCGCCTCTACAAGTATAAAGTGGTATTATGAGACAGTATGGACCGGGGCTAGCTGGTTAGCACACTTACTTCAATAGGTATCTCTGCATCACAATACAGAGATGACTTTGACATAACATCAACACTGCTGTTTCTTCACATTCTGCTGATAATGCTAGTTCATTTTTTTGAACTAAGTTTTAGTTTTACTAAAATATTATGGCCATATCTTGCAAATTGCACCTTTAAGATTTTTTGTGTGTGTTAGATTTAAAGAGTTTTTGGGTGGTGTTTGTTTTTTGGCTTTCCAAAACCAAAAACACAAGAGGTTAAATGGAAGGAATGGATTAAACAGCATATTTGGCTAACTAGCTTACAGTAGTTAGTAACCTAGCGTAACCTAGCCAAGGAGTAAATCATACAGTATAAAATAAGAGTCTCATCTTACGTTTAAAAAAATAATAATAATCATGATTATATAACTAGGACTAGCTCTACACTGCAAAACAATAACAATGCTGTTTTTCTTTTCATGTCTTATACATGGATCAACCAGTGAGGATGATAACTTAGGCTATTGCATGGGGTGTGCAGCTTAAGGCTCAGTGTTTTAGTAAAATATCATCATGTGCATATTTAAGACCCGTTTTACAAGATAAATAAGATCATTTCAAAATAAGCCTGTTGAAAAAAGTCATCCAGACACTGTGTATTCATGGAGCTAATGTTAGCTTAATTAACTTAATTAAAAACTTAAGATTCAACTAAAACCACTATCTTTCTCTAACCTTAACCAAAACTATAAACTAGGGAAATATCACATTCACAAGAACAATGTTTAATTTAAGACTTTTTTTGATTAATGTAAAAAAAACTTTAAAAGAAGGATACTTTTCTGGAAGACATTGTGAAGCAAATTTCACTGAAAACATATTTGGAAAAACAAATTAGAATTAGTTTATAAATGTAATTTCTTGGAGCCAAGTTTGCAATATTGTTACTGTGGTGGACAGTCTGTTGTGCTATATTTTGAATAGGATTTCACTGTCCTTTGGAAACCTCGCTGTCAAACTCGCTTTCAAACACTTGGTGGTCCAACTGTTGTTGCTAATTTTAAAGCCTGGGCACAGCAGAGGCTGTAAATAAAACATTAGCTGTGTCTGAAACGATAAGACTAATTTCCAGATTTCACTAGAAGATGACAGGTAGGCAGGCAGGCAGGCGGTCAGTGCCAGAGGAGAAATAACAGTGACAGAGGAACTAACAGAGGGATAAAGAGCGGAGTCAAAGATCCTGACTCAATGGTTACCACGGAGTCTGCTTGCACCTTTATGTTATCGGGTGTTGCTGTAAAACATTGGTGATGAGGCAGTGTGAGTTGGCGGTTTTCAAAGCAGAGCTGCAGACAAACAGGAAGCTGGCGTCCTGCTGGGATTATGCCAGCATTCTTTCTCCCTGAACAGATGCTGCCACTGTCCAGTATTCTTTGTTCTTGTTCCCTTCTCCCCACAAAGAATACACACAGAATAAAAATGCTCACCTTTATGCCAGTAAAGGACATGACATAGTTAAAAAAAACGGAAAAAAACCAAACTTGCCAATTTTAAACCATCAACCAATACTTAATTTTTGATGTGCTACAATGATGACTTGCAGAAATATATTTCTAGATTTTGCTTTATAAATTTAGGGCTCAGTTTGAAGCTTGTCATGTATCATGGAAATGTGTCTTGCTGTCTTACACGGCTGACACGATGGATATTTAATACCACAGCATTACATAGCCATTAGTTTGCTTTAAAAGTTTAAGCACAATCTTTTGTCAGTGGTTACTTTTTTCAATGCATGTGGTACATTTGTTTGTTGTAGTAAATAGGAATATGAACAGATTATTTTTGATTACAAATGTGGGATAGCGCTAATACTGCTGTGTCTTTCATCCTGGGTTCTCCGGATCGAGTCCTGTCCTATCTGTCTCTGTATCTTGTCCCAAGTAATACGATGTGAAGGACCCTCATTACCGCAGCGAGGATACTAAATTAAGCAGGACGCGACATTGCACAGAACAGCAATCAATCCTCTCAAACCTAGTGACTGTCTTTCCAACAGAAAAAGAAAGAAAAAGGATGAGAATGCCATCTTTTAACCTACAATCTGAGGACTCTATATTATATAAAAAATAGATGGTTAAATGTGCAGAGAAATCAATGCTTTTTATTTTCAGACCATTCAACATTATCTAGAAAGTTGTGATTACAGTTTAGCTGACTCTAATTTTTAAACTTTTTAAAACTTTTGTCAATTATCCCCAAAAAGTTACTTAATGAAAAAAGTGCCATAGGTGTTTAAGGTTATGATCTATGCTGACATGTCAAACGGATGACAGGCCAAGAGTCATTAGATTTATATCTTTGAACTCTATCCAACTCCAGCAATAAGTGGAAACCTAAGGGATTAACATGTTAGTCTATAAACTCTGGCTCTTTTCAGTAAAACCACTAGAGCCTTAAGATGATCATCTTACTGAGAATTTCTTTTATATCCTAAACACTGATTGCTTTGTTACTAAGGGAGATTGTTTCCATATGAATATATGAAACTACTGGTATTGTATTACAGAGGGAAGCCTTAAGGCAATCCAAACGGCAGTGCAAGCCATTCATCTTCTTTATTGGCTGCTGCATAAATGCTGCATAGTTAATGGACCAAAAATAAAGTGGCAATATTTTTTTATTTCATACCATCCTCACATACAACAATTCATCTAATCTAATTGACCTGTCTATCCAAAGCCCGATGCAACTTATTCCCCTGTGCCACAGACATCTATTTTTGTCCCAACACTGTTAAAAAACAAACAAATTAGCCACACTGTCACACTGGGTGACATGTTGCTTCATTACTATAAACAGGACATTATAGTTTATTTTGACTCAAGCTGAGCTATACTGTTGTGCTTCCTTAAATATTCACTCGAACACCGAATGTGTATTAATCCGCAGCTGAGAATAGTCCCCGAGAAATACACTATTTCAACCTGTTTGGGTAACATTCATGCATTTTATAAGAGCAGCGCAGTGCCAGAGTTTTAGGAAAGCACTAAATGTAATTTGTGACAGGTAACATTGACGTCTTCATGAATGGGCTTGGTGCTGATGATGAAACACAGGGTAGGGAAGTCTAAAAGAAGAGACAAACTATCATAGCATCCTTGGATTTGGTCTCCTCATGGTAATAGTTGACAAAAAAAAAAAAAAATCTACAACATGCAGCAGAATACCGTGTATACAGCAAAGCAGACTTAGGCTCAAATGAAGATGTTTAGCAAGCCTATGTATGTAAAACATCCCAAACATGACTGACATCCTTTGATTAAGTATTTACGCCGTGCTTTAAATAATGAAAAGGATCTTCAGAGCATCCAGCTAGACCTTATTGTGCCGAAGATTATCTTAGACAAAATGCCAACTGCACATATAAGAATCAGTTCTCAAATGTCAAGCAAGCACAACTTTGAGTGACATGTTCATTGTTACAGAGAGTGCCCTGGATTTTTGGCATTAACACACAGCCAGGGGATGAATTGGATCGGGGGTACCCGGGCATTGGCCCTGGCACACAGGCTCTCAGACATAAGGCTCAGCTACGCCCCGACATATCCTCCATCAACAGTCAAAATTATTCACTCATACTTTTCGACTGTGGAAACTTTCTAGTCATTAAAATGACCTAAAATTGATTTTAGACTGACAGTCACTACTTACCACCCGCTGTGTTCTGTGTCAGCACTGACATGATTGATGTGTGTGGAAGTCACACACAGTCAGTCATGCAGCTGAGGTAAACTACAACCCCAATTCCAAAAAAGCTGGGCGCTATGTAAAATGTAAATAAAAACAGAATACAGCGATACAGGTTTTTTTTTTTTAATTTAATTGTTTATGTGAACTGTAAGGCTTCTGTAACCTGCATAATCATCCAACCACCTCCCTGCTAGTCAGCTCAATTGGTGGTCTGATGCTGGCAATCCAGGGATATTCTCTGTGTCCTCGATAGGGAGGTGTGGTATTGTTACTGTACCAGTGACTTTAACAGGGATCGGCTTCTTGTTAACATTGACTCCGGAAAAGCAGAAATCAAAATATAATTACCATGGAGATTACATTATTTTTTACATGAGCTCTTGGCGCTGCTTACAAACTTAGTGGAGGATAGTTAAAATTCATTTGAACTTAA
The DNA here is from genome assembly GCA_037974645.1 of Hollardia meadi. NCBI lineage: Eukaryota > Metazoa > Chordata > Actinopteri > Tetraodontiformes > Triacanthodidae > Hollardia > Hollardia meadi. The sequence continues at coordinate 11,701 of JBBPCS010033117.1, forward strand.
TTGTAAAAACTGGTTGAAGAGAACAGTTCAGTTCAGTTCATCTTCTTATAGGAGTCACTCACAGGATTATAAAAATCCTTACTGCGTAAATCATTACTGCGATGCTGCAGATATTTTCAGATGAGGGTAATGTGTAGTGTAATGGGTGTAGTCCCATTTTAACAGCAATATTGATAACAAAGGAAGACGATCTTCACTTTTTACTGTCTACATACTGAAATAAAACCACCTCCTTCTTCCCTGTTAATACATATGATGGAGTATATTTTTGTGTATTTGGACAAGAGAGGCCTGATCATGTGTCATCAGTTGTGCGGAGTTTGGTAGAAATGTAGAGAGTTAATGAGAGGATGTTTGCTCTGGAGCCTCTCCAGCCAAGCGTGTCACATCACAGAGCAACCAGGTAGTCATTAGAAAGACAGATGGTGCTGCGGCTGATTGGACTCTTTTTTTGACCTATTTGAAGGGGTTTTTCCGCCTCATCGTGCCTCTCCTCAGAATGGTTGAGAAATAGCCAGACTCCAATAAAGACAGAAATGCAAAGTACACTTAAGTAATCTGCAGAGGGCATATTGCAGCTTTGATGTGTGGGAGAATGTCAGGAGCTAAATAAGCTTGTGAATCACTCATGAATAAAAGTGCGAAACATGTCTTCATGAAGCCATAGAACTGGGGGTTGTGCATATAACCGATGTTGCCTAATGGAAGAAAACGAGGTGCAGTTTGGGGATTGCGTCCTTGCAAGAACCAACCAGAAGAATTTCTCTCAAAATGCCTGTAAATGCTCCGTAATCTAAACCCTCAATCTAAACTGCACATCATTCATCCTTTAGGGAACAATGGTTATATGCATAACCCTCAGTTATATGGCTTCATGTAATAAGTAGACTGTTTTGCACTTGTATTTTTGAGTAATTCACAAGCTCATTTAGCCACTTATAGTGGGACCGTTTGGTCAGAGCACTATGGCATCACATCCAAAGACACCCCTGCAGACATACTGAGCAGATCTTAGACTTCCTCTAACCTCTGATCAGATTTGGATTAGGTGAAAAGGCGAGGTGCAAGAGATAAACTTGAAAGCTTTAGCTTCACTGTATGAACCAGTCTCCTGGTCAAATGGGCCGCATTACCTAGCATAATGTCAGCATCCTGAACATGAAGTTTCCCAAGTTCTTATATATAAAGTCCTCAGGTCGAAGATAGGGCAGAGACCACTGTCCTTTTTTGATATTACCAAGTAACAGTTGTAAAACTTGCTTGTAGAGGAAAAATCCACACTAACTTGGTCATGCACGATACTTCACCAGCTTTGCAAGCCTCGTTAGACCTGCTGGGAGAGCTTTAAAAAAAATAAATAAAAAGTGCAAACTCGCATTCTGCTCTTTGAGTTAGCATGCAAACGTGTTATTAGCTAACACTAAAAGAGGTGTGCATGTAGCAGACTTGTTAGTGAGGCTATACAAGTATCCGTTAGCTAAGCTAAACAGCCTGAGATAGTCTCAATGGCCTTGAGAAGAGTTTTGAGGTTCTTAAGGTTGGCCACATTATCCCCATACTAATTTGTTGTGCAGAGTGTACCAGATAACATTCTTCTTCCATCCAAATGTTAACTTTGCATCTGCAGCCAAAACATGAGATGGATTACATTCAAAATGGAAATGTCAAAGCTTGATTGTATGAGAAACTAAAAATTATTTTATGTAGGTCTGTGCTGAATGAATTATCAAATGCAGAGCAAAGGGGAAGACTGTTTTCACTATCTGAGCAGCCAGAAATCCCTATTATCTCCTAAACAACCTGATTTCAACATGTAGAGAAAATATCAAACACCCTAACGACAGTAATCTCTCTTGATGACACCTTTGATGTTCTAAATTTACGTTTGAAGCCATACATTTCTAGTTATAATAAATAACACAGCAAGGACAGGACTTTCATGTTGTAGAATGCCTATTGAGTTTCATTTTGCAACATTTCAGAGCATGATGAAACAAGATGCAGCAGGAATAATCAAGGCTAGATGGAGGAGACATGAATTATGGGTCACTCCTATGATGTCAATGCATGTCTGGCATCAAAAGACAGAGTGAAGGGTGTGGAGTATTAATTAATAGTGAAATTAATTAATCTAGACCTAGATTAATTAATTAGACCTACTTTACATGTAAAGTGTCAGATAACTTTTGTTGTGAATTTGTGCTATATAATAAAATTTGACTTGACTGTGGAGGAGCCTTTCTGTCAAAGTCATGAAAAGCACAAAAGGTGAATAAACCGAATGAATAAAATCTATAATGTTCACAGTCTGCTACAAAACTGCAAAATAAACAATGTCTTTTCAGGGGGAAAACTAGGACTTGCAGTGCCTGACGAACAGCCAAATTAGTCATGGATGTTGTTTTCAACAGGATGTACCTTGTCAACAAAGTATTGAACTAAATATGACCTCAATTTAAAATTCTGTTGAATTTATGTGAGACTAAACAAGACGAGTTATAAGACACGGCACCAGAGGACAAGGTACCAGAGTCTCTCACTACTCCTTAAGAATGGGATCCATGGTAAAAGTATAGGTAGTGAACAAATCCTTTATACTAGATATTTCCTTTGATCTAGAGGGTGGAGATGATTCAAACAAGACCAAGTATCACATAAACAACTGCATAAATAGAAATCAAAAACAAAAAGCACCAGTCACCTTTGTACCCCTCATCCACCTTCATCAGTCCTGTATCGCGCCTGCGAGCACAGACCCTGAGAAGGAGCCCATCATGTCCAAGAGGTAGAACCTTTTGAATGGACATAGCGTCGACTACGATGCCGCCGTGCATATGTCCTCGACACACACCCCACTGAACAGGGCCGTCAACACCGCATGTTCAGTGTGCGAGGACCGCAGAGGGAGGGTCACGTCCCACCCACCCATAGGCCTGAGAGATATACTCACATAACAAACTGGCAAGGCATTTCTTAGACAGGGCCTTTCCAGCCACACCATCCCCGAAGCAGACGAACAACAGCTCCATACGTCTGATGGGGGCCGTGCGTTCAACATAGCATGCCTTTGGTAGAGAGTAATAGCATATATTAGGAATGTTTTTCTGCAGAGCTTGGTGTGTGCTTGTGGGGAGTGCGGAGGTCAGATTGTAGGAACCAAATGTATTCACATAATAAAATCTGTTACACATACTGACTGAGCTTTTCTAACACTGCAATGTTAAGTGTCTTCTCAGAACAGTTGACTAGAGATAGTCAGCTAAACTAAACAGTGAAAGAAAAATATTCTCTGTATTATAAGAGCGTTCTTGTCTTTAAATGACTATATCCTCAAAATTATTCTCAACCGGGAGTCTGTTTGTGATAAAATATGTCCTTACTATTGACAAAACATGATGTTGTACAGCAAATTACTATCTGAACGTAATTGTTTAACAGTACTAAACACCTCCTGTAATGGTGGCCATTATTTCATTTCGGTCTGGATTAACAATTAACAGTTTTAACCGGTTTTATGTAATGTGAAACTTGACTTGAGACATGCCTGTCTCATGCCTGAGACACACAACATTAAATCAACTGTGGAAATCTCTTGAAGTCAGACCTGAATGCTACTGATGCAGTGGGCTGGCGAGGTGGGACTTAACCTGCAAAGTTGCAGGTAGCGCAGACATGTGAAGATGCAGTGTTGAGAGTATGCAGAAATTATAAGCAACAAACTTGTTTCAATGGACTGTATTATTGTAAGAGATTGCTTGTGATGATATATTATTGCATGGTGTATGGAACAAGTGACTATAAAAAGACTTCTGTGCCTCCTGCAAGGCTCCATTACGTCACCACTCATCATGATAGCACTGTATGTGACTATAAAGTAGATTTGTGTTCATTGTGATGCATCTAGCTCCCTTAGTTTTATCTCAGCCACCATCACAAATTATGAGAACAACACAGGCGTCTTAGCAGATGGAATTTATCAGACGTACAAGGTCAAGGTATTGATCATTTATTGGTTACATAGTAAGATTTATTGGTTAGATAGTAAGAGGCTCTGTTTTTTGGGGGCGAGTTCTGAAAAAAAATCTAAGTAGTAATGAACATTCTGCTGGAAGAACTAATTTGTCCTCAATAAACATATATTTGGGTAGCAGAGGTATCAATTGTATCAGGTTGCATGACGCCTGCAGGAATTTGATTGGATGCTGAAATCATCAGCCGGTAGACAAGCTGGTGATCGTAAAGCACGAATGAAGCAGCTGATACTAATCAGCTAATGCAATCACGACTTCAGCGCTCTGCTTGAAAAAAAAATGCTGTCCTCCTTTAATATTTTTTTTAAATTGTTTTGTTTTGCTTCATCCCAATAGATGATACAATACCTTCTGTATTATACTGTAGTCATTATGTTATCTTCCCTTCCTTACAGCAATGCCTGGCCCAAACCATTTCAGTTTCATTCTTACGCTGGATGCTTGCTGCATACATAATATGGTCTCTGTACAAGAACTCCTCCATTCAGCTGCTCTCAGAGTGGTGGGCTTATCTGTCCAGATGGCCACTGAAACGCTGACTGACCTGCATCATCTCAGCTCAGGTGGCAAAATGGACCATGCGCTTTTCTACTATGTATGAAATGGATGCCTCGCCGTCTCTTATGGGAAAATCGGCAACAGATCATTGACTCAGGAGCTGGCAGTGATTTCTCCGGACACACTTCCACAAGGCAGATGCTTCCTGACATGGAGCCTGATCCCAAGCTGTCCACCTGATAGCCATTTGTAAATATATTGGAAGATTCAGTCACTATAATGGAACAATGAAGTACAATACTGATAATAGTGTATGCTCATAGCACAGTCTTTAGGCTGTGAAGTGGTATAATACTTAATTAATAGAGAATTAATGATAAGGCTAACCAGTACTACAGATGCTAGGTACCTCGCCTGGCTGCTTGTTAATCGTTTTATACGCTGATCGCTGGGAATAGTAAAATCTAATTTATTTAGTTGCTCCTAATGAGGTTCTTATCTGCCGGTTAATAGTGGTCTGTATGTGTGGTTTATGAAGCCAGGCATTGATGTTTTGATAGAGTAAAAGCAGCTGTGAGGCCTGCACATGTGACAGGAAGTAATTAAGCATCCATTACAGGGAGCTGCTAATCTCAACACACCATTAATGCACTCCAAAGATTTTCCCCTTGCACACTCCAAATGCACTGTCACAATCAATGTAAATAGCCAAGCGCGACCTTGTTGCCACAGTCTTTGCCTTCCGTGGTAGCATCAGCATTAATGATGAATCATTATGCAGCGGAATCTGGAATTTTCATCTTATTATCTGACAGGACGCAGCTCCCCTGTCAACCCCAAAGACACCTCTCTCTGGATCCTATTATCTCTCCGCTCCTTCAGCCCTGTGGCACGGTGAAGAGGATCACCGAAACCTTCTTACAAAGCACTTCACCATGACACATATCGTTGACCACAGCTACACCTGTGGTGTGCTGCATTTGAGTCAGACAACTGAATAAAGAACTCCATTGTGAATACAGAATTTGATGTCCTACTGTACACCCACACGCAGACCACAGAAAAGTGTTTTTATTACGATATGAACCCACACATGGACATAATCAGACAACCACACGAAATACCAGACACTATTTTCTTTTGTAACAACACTTGTGCGTCTCTGTGTGTTACCGCTCCAAAAGCACAGGTTGTCTTCGATTCAACGCCCTTTCCTCTCCCGCGCTCCCAAAGCTCTGTCGTGAAATATGCATTCATATTCAATACGTTGGGATCCAGAGTCAACATGCCGAACCGAAGGACTAGCCTGCTTGCTTTGTCAATCACAGTAGCAAAACCGGCTTCTTTTAGCTTCCAGCCTCTTTTCACTAGTACAGTGCAGTGGATAATTTATGACACAAGTAAAAGCTGATAAGCAAACACAGTTACAGCCAGTCACCGTGAGTGTCTCTGTCTCAGACCTTTTGTCTCCATTGATAATCAAATAAAGAATGAAAAAAAGTTTCCTTGTTGCTAAATTCAATCTCTTACTGGATCGGGTCAGCACTGGATGCATATTTTTCATACATCATAACACATTGAATTTATACATGTACCTGTATAATATTATCTGTCTTTGAACTGTCACATCACAGCATCATGCAAGGCGTGTGTGTGTGTTTGTGCAGGCTTGAAGCAGAGCGCAGCAGACCCGTTTTAGAGACTCAGCAGCACAGACAGCAAGGCATGAGGAAGGATGATGGGAAACATACAGCTCTATAGGGCTCCTATTACCGGTACAGGATATAGAAAAATAACATAAGGAGATAGTTTTCTGGAGAAACACTGTCCGAAATAGTTCTGCCTGCTCTGAAACAGCTGTGTCAGTGTCATGTGAGGTGAAAGAGGCAATTAGAAAAAACCCCAAAAATATAGAAAGTAAATGGACCCAGTGGAGTGCCTAGGCAGAACTCTATTCCACTATTTCTAAATACAATTAATTGGCTTGATAATAGTGAAACCTTAGAATAATAAAGAAAGCTTAATAATACAGATGTTCAGGAGTTTTTGACTAATACAAATAAGCTAATTCCAGCCCTGCCCCAGAAATACATGTGCTACATTAAAACCAAGGACATTCTGAGAAATGACACATTCACTGTCGAAAACCAGATTTGATTTTGGAATGAGTGAAACGCGTTACGTCTCAAAGCAGGACCAAAGCACGCTACACAATTTAAAGTAAAATCAATACTATCTTCAATCTCTGTGATGCATGCAACGGCAAAGTGATTCATGTCGACATCTTCAGAGAAAAAAGCTTGGACCATTTCAAGTGTTGTTCAAGGCGATGTATTCAGTTCAATGGGCACAGTAGCCTAAGATGATGAATGAAAACAAAAGTGGAGGAAGACATGGTAAATGTTGCGCCAAATCCATGTGTTCTATTCTATTTTCTTTCACCTGAAATATCAAGGCATGATCGAGCGCAACGTCTTCAGCTCAAATTGAAAGTGACAGAACCCATGAATAGATCTCTGTGATTCTTGTGTGTTTTGTTTGTGCTTTCAGCCTAGTCAATAGACAGAAACCCGCTCCTGCTGCTGCTGCTATTTGCCAGTTTCAGTAGTTAGGGACTGTAGTAATTGTGCTCTAAGTCAAAAGTGCGCACGCACACAGTTATTTTGGCTGGGAGCCTTAGACTGCTAAGTGATGTGCAAATATACAAAGCAAATTACCATAATACCGCCTCTCTGGCTGTGGTAAAAGGCAGGAAGGACATGGAGACACGCAGCAAAAATAACAATATTCATATGCTGAGCCAACAGCTGTTCCCAAATGCTATTCACATTAAATAGTGTGAAACGCCTCCAAGAATATGACCTCTGGATGTCCTTTATGACTGCATACTTTCACCCACTTCCACACAAAGAGGCAACCAAATGAATGTAACCCCAATATTCAATTTAATTTTGTTATTGGTCACCAAAATGACACTGATGAGTCACATTTTTGAGAAATTTGCTAATTTCAATTAGATGAGAAGTTCGATTACAGCTACAGCTAGCCTGGCTCTGTCTAAACATAAAAAAAACTTCAGGTACATCTCTTTCCCCTGCTTCAAATCTTTAAGTTCCGGTAAATCAAGCATCTCATGGCTTTAGGTTCATAACTTAACGATGGACATTTGAGTTTTAGCGATCTCTGGAGAAAAGCTGTCTGCAGAATACAAACAAATCTTAGACACTTTCCGAGATTGTGAAAGGCTAAAAAATCTGGGTGTGATGGGTGACCCGACAGAGAAAATCTATATCCATCACAGCAGGGCAAAGAAAATCTCATACTTTTCAAAGAGAGAGGCTATAAAACTACTGCCAAGAGGAATAACATGCAGAGCACAACAGCCTGCCATTCATCAAATGCCACTGCTTCAGGTTCAGAGAAATCTGGTTTCATGTCAGAAATAAAATGCTGCTGGTTTGTGTTGCTTAGAGGAAGAACAAATAACAGACACACCACTGTGTCCTCATTTGATGCAGAGAATCTTAACCATGTCAGAGGTGAGAATGTTTCCAAATGAAGTTATTCACCTAAACATACTTTCCACTTCTTTTTTCCTGCACGGACACCTTGTGCTTCTCTGAATGGCTTTGTGCTGTTTTTCCAGTGGAATTGAAACATCCTTCAAAATACACGTTGCCATTTGTTCTCATTTGGCAGTTTGGCTGCACATCTGAGCTTACTGACAGGAACAGCTAAAATTTATTTCTACCGAGCACAGAGAATTTAAGATCCTCTAGAGACACTGTGCATCCGAGAGCTGGCATATGGTGCATTATTCAGGGTATATTCTTCTGATAATTATAGTATAAAAGCTGCTTTGGTAATACTTTTTACAAACTAATGTGGCTTCAAAATTGGTAACTCTGCAAAGACAAAAAAAGGACAGACGGGACTAAATTACTTTATCTTATTTATATTATTTAATCTTTACTTAGAGAATTAAATGTCACTAATGAGTCTAAAAGCAGGATTTTAGACATTAAAACAAATTTAAACAAAATTTACATCACATATATTACCTAAAAAAGCTTGAAACTGCAGGTTGATGAAGCAATTCATGCATGCAAACTATCAGTCCAACACTAATATGAAATCAGTAAAACACTGCAAATATTAGGAAAATATAATTCCCTAGATTTCACAATGCGTAATCTTAATTAAGAAGCTCCCAACTCCCTGAAAGGAAAAGGATTGTGTCAAATTAGCAGTTAGATGTGTTGTATCCTGTCACAATCACAGAGGGAAACTAGCCTAAAGAAAACAGCAGGTTTCTATCCCTCTTATAATTATGGCTTATGTTTAATGGATGTTTATTTGGATTGTGTGCAGTGGAGAAGGAGGTGGTTTCCACCTCTGCTTGAGCCCTGCCTGTCTCCTCATACAGGCTATACTCACGATTCAGGGTCAGTAACAATGACCAAGCAATCTGCCGTCATGTACTGTCTCTTTATGGTGAATCATGGTGAAGAAAATGATTGGTTGATTGTGATTCCTAGTTCATTCCTGTCACCTGGCAGTTAATTTGCCAATTCAGCAGACATCGCAAACATTCCATGTCACAGATAGTTATGGATTATCCTGTATGTATGCCTGTCAGATTTTGATTTGACTGAATAGATCATTTTGCATGTGATGGCTCAAACCCTTCAAGTCGTGAAGAGTGTGACAATTTCACTGAGAATGATCAGCAAGCCATGTGCAATTTGCTTGACTGATTGAGAAACTGCTGTGAACAACAAACTAATTGTTGTTTGTTTTGACAAAAATAATTCTCATTCAAGAATTGTGCCAAAGCAAAAGAGAAAAACTGAAAGGATTTAAACATTTTGCTGCTATATGTATTATTATATGTATCAAGTCCTTTGTGTTGCATTGAACAAAAAGAGTTCTTATATGTGTCAAAGGAATATATTGTCAGCTTGTGTGACTGAGTGACTGTTTGCCATAAACCCAATTTGACTTTGATGACAAATTTGACAAATGTGTTAATATATGAGTTTCTCCTCCATTGACTGCTAACTTAATCAAAAGGAGGCAAATTGGATGAAAAGTCAATATTAAATACCTGATGGTATGTGTCGTTTAACCAAGGCTCCCAGAGAGCTGGTGTGGTATCATTTTTATATCTAGTATACAGTATGACACTCCCCATTGGCCACCAGAGACTTGGGTTATTTTTTCAATTATGTATACCCTATTAAGATATTACATCAAATAAAACTGTAATTTACCACCTACCCTCAGCTTTGCTAAAAACCTGCCACTACTGATGCTGTTCCTGGTCTTGTTTCTTCTGCTCTGCACGTCACAGACTTGGCCTGCCTACACTTCAGTAGGCACAGCATCCTGCATTTTGCACCTCAGCACCTCTTGTGCGCAAAGCTCTAAAATCAAACACAATCCATAAGCTCAGCTGCTCCACCTTTCAGCAGCAAACCCCGCTGCCAGCTACCATCAAAGCCTAGGTGCTCATCTGTCTCTGCCTCAGAGCAAGACAGGACAGCCCTCCTCCACAGCTGGATCAAGGTGGACCATGGTTGTATTTTTGTAGCAATAGCTCTGTGAACAATTACCTTGTGAGGAACAGCAGTGCATTTTCTCATGGCAGGTTTATGGAGGAAGCACCAACATCCTCAAGTTTAACAGGCCGTCCACAATGCAGTACTGTACCCCTAAGAGCAACAGGGAGCAGATAGATAGATAGATAGATAGATGGATAGATAGATAGATAGATAGATAGATAGATAGATAGATAGATAGATAGATA